>JAJEKV010000161.1:0-221866 GCA_021234155.1 Isoetes taiwanensis | reverse complement strand
CCCGCCATATTGCTCAATATAATGCAAAGTGCTTACAATAATACCATTTCTAAAATATGCAAGGCTATCAACAAGTATATTTACGCTAAAATATCTTAAAATGGACCAACAAAGGTGGGCCTGATATGTAGCCCCTCGGATGCAGGTTTTAATAGTGTCCGATATGCCCTTATAACACATGCACTAACTGATCTCGGTCAATAACTTTGTTCTTTCTCTTACATCTATATAAAATCATCACCTTTTAATAATGGCAAGCACAAAATTGATCGTAAGTGACCGCTATAAAAATATGTCATTTGCTGAAATAAAAACTAAGCACCTTTGATTTCGTAAATAGGGTCCGACAGTTTTCTTTGCAGCCCCTTATAGCATTTCTCCAAATCTTTTGACATCCTATCAAATTCCTTTTTCCTAAATGAAAGGAACTTCTAAGCGTAAACCATAGCTGTCCGTAAAACCATGTCCCTTTAACCACCATGGCACATATGTAACTCTCATGGCAACCCAATCTTAACAAATCCTCAAAGGCAGCCCCTCGACATCTACCTGTCAAACGTTTTATCTTAGGATGAAAGTGGTAATGCTATTTAGCTGGTAGCTATCGGAAAGCAAATGCATGTTATAAACTACTTTCAAGGTATGGCATTAATATTTTCACGATTCCATGACCTAATGTTCTAAGCAAGGCACATCTTCCATGCACTCTACATGTATAAGGGTATCTCTACACCAACCCTTAAGTTGAAGTATTTGGGTTAATTTTTTAAATGTCTAGTTAAACTTTTAAGACATTTTACGTCATAATTAATATTAAGTTAATCCTTCGCTAAAGAACTCAGTGTAAAATGACTTCACACACCAAAAAAGTTAAGTTAATTTATTAACTTTAAAGGTCAAAGTCACTTCCATACCTACATCCGTTGTTAGTGTTAACTTAATGTTAATCTAACTGCTCGTGATATGTTTCCATTGTTAACTTAGTGTTCCATAATCTATTTGCATATGCTTCCGCTAGTTATGTCTCTCAGTTAATGTTAACTTAATATTATATGCAATCCCTTCTCACACATGCCTCCTTTAAAAATCAATAAAAGTGTTAAAACGATACTCTATTCTAGTCCCATAACCTATTCAGTCATACGAAAGTGAGAATTTTATATCAAAATATTGTGGGTTGTTGTATGCAAAATACCAGTTAATTGAATAAAATTCTATGTGCTAGATAGACATGCAACACTACAAGAATATACCAAACATCAAGTGTGTTGTTTAAGATTTCATATATAAATATAAATTGCAAATTGTTTTTAAAGCTCTTCAATAAATAAGGTGACATTTATTTTCATGCAACACCTAATATTCTCATATGTTCAAGATAACTCAAATGGAATCCAGGACTTATATTCTTGAGCTGGCTCTATCGCTTTCCACTCATAACACTATCAATCGCTCTTCTTCCTCAGAAGTACCGCCATTGTTCTAATCACTTTGTCTAACCTATCCTCCATATCCGCCAATATCAATCAACAAATTATGGAAAATGCAAGATGCGAGTAAGTGTGATTGGAACATTCTCCCATTTATATCTTTTAGTTTCATGTTTGGCAGCATCAAATTTGCATTTTCCACGATATAACCTTTCCTTGTAAGTTAACTTTTGTTGAAATGTTCTCTCAATTTTTTAAACTTAACTTTAGGACATAACTAAACTAATCAAAATATAAATTCCTACCAAGCATCCCCTTTCACACTAAAATAACCAAGGCTGAGTAGCTTGAATCCCCTTGTCCCATAAAAAGGTGTACTTGACTTAATTCCTTCAATGATTGCAATAGGGCTTTGCAAAATTTGACGTTTCTGAACTTTTTCTCGCTATCCTGCAGTTCTTGTAAAACCTCTGCATATCATGGACTCCTGACCTCCCGGTGGAAGCCAGCCAACATATATCCGTGAAACTTCCTTGGGGTCCACAACTTTGTACGATAATAATAAATCTCCACACTTCTTGATTACAATAGTCAAGTCCAACGTGACCATAAGGTTGCATGATGCTTCAATGAGTGTAAATCTATGGCACTAGTCGCGACAAAAGTTTATACAAAATCGGGCCATTGTCATTTGCTATTAACGCGGAAGTGAATTTGAACTTTAATATGGAAAAACCTTTGAAAAAGAAGTACATGCATTTGTGCTTTGACACTTGTTGAAATCCAAAGAATCACTTCGCTAACTCATCCTCGATGGAAATGTACTAATATCTTATAACAAAGACTCTCACAATCGTGGCTATGATACTCCATCACAATCGGTGAGCGCTGCTCTTGCCAGTCACCAAACTCTTTCGTGATAATAATAATAGTCAGCTAACCCTTTGAAGAGGTTGTAGTTCAATAAGCTATTGCTGGTGATGTACTACGGTGGGATCTATTTCTTCATAATGTACATTCCGTTTAATCTCATCTTGAAGACTATTGCATCAAAAATATGAAAGCGAATTTTTTTTCATTTTAAAAGTCTTTTTTCCATCTAATGCATCATCATAATAGTTGATATCATAAATCTACTAAACCAAGTGCTCTTGTCTCGACCCAACTACTTCATCTCTCACTCAAGCTGCTGCATCCAAAAACATCATATGCCCAAATGTCCTCAAACTAGCTCATCCATCAACAAGTTTCTCAAACAATTTTCCTCCTCGCTGTACCATCAAGAAATTCTACATATATGCCTCATGAATCATTATCATACCCGGCGTTTTGTCGATCGTCGTCTTCTCCTCGGGTATGCTATCCATATTGATTGGTTGATCGTGCAGAAGAACACGATAAAATAATCAAATTGCCATATAATTACTATTGTCATTGAATGCTATAACGCAAGTTTCTAATGTATTCTAAGATATGGATAAAACTTTAAGTCAAACAAGGCAAAATACACAAGAATTTTTTAACTGAAGTAAATGCGTATTGAGGTGAAGGTTACATGTGGATGGAGTAGTCATTGATCTATTACGATCATTCGTGAAGTTTGTGCCCATGGGAAGAGTTATGGCATATTCTTATATCAAAATCAAATATGATGTTCACCAATGGAGCTGGAAACCAACCAAATCCGTAATCACCGCTCCGTGATGTACCACTGTTCACTAGAGAAACTCGCTTATTAAAGACAAACACGACGTGACGGCCATTAGATACGTAACAAATCGGCCATTGTTGCCACCAAAATATTAGTTAATCAAAATCTAGATCTCGCGATTTTGGGATCCGTACAAAAGGTGTTCTTGCATGTAATTTTGGAATACGGCCGGCTACGACCAATGATAATTTAAGAATTTAGCTAAATTGATTTAGTAAGCTATTGAAAAAATTTTTCTACTGGCGGAGCTTCGATCCCGCAAGATATGATCAATGCAGGTGATCACCCCTTCCCTCTCAAGTCACCTTGATTAAGAACTGAAAGGCCTTTGAAGGCAATCTTGATTTTAAAACGACATTATAAAAAAACATGAATTTTAGTTAATTTCCTACCCCTCGCCACCGGTAAGGCAACCCCTCCGCTGTTGATCTCGCGCATTGTTGACATCTTCTGATGAGACTCTACGCGACACACACGAAATAACACCGGCCGGAAAAAGATGTACCGACAATGCACCTACAAATAACTGCATGAACATGATGTGCTACAAGGCACAATCCAATATAGATGAAGCCCAAGAACAAAGAAGGATAACTGGGAAAGAGGGAAAAAGAAAGGGGGCGGATAGCGTTTGCTCCACGTAACTCTACCGGAGACGTAACGCCAAATAAGTGAGGGCTAGGAAAAGTGATGAAATATATATCGCCCCTTCCCGAGAATCTTATCCATTTCAAGGTGCATTGATATGCATTCTCTTGATGAGGGCTCGCTGAGACACACAACAACACCGTGCTGTAAAAAGAAGAGAACTCTATCTCATCATCATGCCTTAACGCCACTAAATGACGACAAGGAGAGAACGGATGTGTGTTTCAAAGGATCTGGAGAGAAAAGGAGATGAAGTCGCTACGCAAGTGGAGTGTGGGTCAGGTCGCCTCGAGGGTCTCGGCGAGGCCTGCCTGGAGGGCCCGTGTGAGGGGCAGGCCGCTTGGCCAAAGGTCAATATGTCAACAAGAACACGCTCTCAATAAATCTGCATTAACCTAAAGCAAAGGGAAAAGAACTACATGAGTCCCCGGTGATAGTGGAAATAGAATCCCATGAACAACGCAATGGCAGCTAGAAACTACTTGTACCTACTCAATACAAAATTTATGGAAAATACGATAAATCCACTAGAAGCTTCTGGACGAGCAATCCTCAAATGATGCCAAACCCAAAATGCCGCCGCGGGATTTTAACGGCGATATGCTCGAGAAATGAATCGCTAAAAATAACGGTGATAAACGCAATCAACAACAAATAAAAACCATAATTTATCAACCCATGGCGAGGAGAGCAAACCCCTACAACGCAACAACCGATCAACCAAAACGCAGATGATATGCCAAAGGGCTGGACTAACTTTTTAGACCGGACTCGCGGATAGATGATATAATGAAGACGTCGGCCCCGAGCAAAATAACAATGAAGCGATCCATAGACGGGCACCCCGCAGCGAACTGACGACAGAGGGGCAAATGGACATATTGACTTCTAAAAATCAAGTCGCGATGTGGAGCAGCCGCCGAGGAAAAAGTTAACGAATGCAAGGAAGAGAGTAAAACCAAATTGGCGGGAGTCGGGTTAAGTCCAAAGTTCATTAAGCGCGGATAAGGCTAAGTCCAAGGATCAGGATCGGGTACAGTAGTTGAAGCGACGTCCAACAAACATAACCGAAAATCAATAAACGGCCGGAGGAAATCGATGTAGCACCAAAAAGGTAACCCGAGGGAAGACACCTACGAGAGTGGAAGCCGGAGGTTGAGATTCAGCAAAGTCAAAGCAGTATGGGCGCGGTTCATGAGGGCTTAGGCTTCATGGTTGAGATGTGCTGGCGAAGAAGGGCGAGTCGCAACTACCGAGAGAATTGGCTCCGGTCGAGGAAGATCCAGCCCGCTTGTAATCGGCTGAGGAGATGCATAGCCCATCTACTACGCTCCAGCTGTGCTTGACTCATCAACCGACATGCCTTTAATATAAAATAAGTAAAAACCATATAACCAGATTAACAAGAAGAATGAGGACAATCCATATCCAAAACCCTTAAATCTTTTTTAAAGGGTAAAATTTTTTTGATTACTATGAAAATGGCACATGACCTCTTAAAGGCTCCACAATAGGGTTCGATAGGGAAGAATACACAATGCTCATAATCACCAGAGGAAAAGAATTATCACAAAGGGATGCTACCAAAGAAACATCAAACCTAAAAACTAGCATGAGATTATGTCCCCTGCGATTATGGTCAAGGCTGTCCTCAACCTCTTTCTTGGATTCCCGCAGATCGAGAAGTGATCTCGCCTCTTGTTCTTCTCCAGCGATTAGAGGGACGCAGGGCCTTTCTTCCCACTTATCGATATTGACGGGAGGGGCAAGAACTTTGTGCGTAAAGAAAATTATTCTTCAAGATCTTGAAGAAGATAACCGAGGGAATACCTTAGAAGAGAATGGGAGTACAAGCCAAGAACGTTTAGATCAGACCGAATCCCTCAAAATCCACCTTCTTCTTTTGGTAAGGGCACACAGGATGACCTCTCTTCCGTAAATGTACCATACTAAGAAGCCCTTCAAGATTTCAAGCAGCTGACCTGCATTAGCAAGATTGCCAACCTGCCTTCCCAATTAAAGAAGGTACTATAGGTAATTTCCTAGGAGTGCCTTCCCACGCTGTAGAGTACCACCACTCTACTCGCGGTAATTTAACTTTTTCTCCACAGGGTACTTCATAAACCAGCGCCTGTTTCCCTCGTGGAAACCTCTGCTAAAGAACTCCCACAATCCGATGCCAGCTGAGTACTATAGGAAGAGAGCCCATCGCATTTCCAATGAACATTAAATCAACAAAGGCCCAGAAGATGTCAGAACCCCAAAGAACTCACACACGGCTCAAACCAAGTACGAGATAAAAGCAGATTCAATTACGAAGCCTCCCCATTCAATGATCGAGTACCTATCCATATGCAATGGCGTACCGTGGAATCCAACTCCAAATCGGGAGGGAGAAAGGGATGGCTGAAGGATGGTCCAAAGATATCAACATGTGTTCCCCGGTGATTACGCTTTGATACGTAGGAGCTTGGCGAAGTATTGTTGAGAACTACAAGCGAGGCCATGAGTATAAAATGAATCTGTGGATCAAAATCATATATCGGGTGTAATCGTACAATGTTTTATAAGCTATGTCATTCTAATTCATCAATTGAGACATAAGCCAAAACCCATATCTAACCGTGATTTAGTACCTGAAGAAGAAAGAAGACGTCTAAGGTGTAATGCAATATGCTCCTGCCAGAACCCCTTCTATTGCAAAAATCCCATAAGGCCAACACGTGATTTTCATCTATTATGGTGGATGATTTGAATGACTGAATGATTACGTGTTTTTCCACCATCGGTCCGAAGCCTCAAGCTGCCGAATAAAGTTTCGCTATTGCCGCTTCTACCTTAGCTGCTAGAGCCAAATTTCCGCCATCGCTCAGATCCTCCCACTTTATTTAAACCTTTGCAAACCTTGCAATATAGAAAAGAATATAGAAGAAGAAACCCCGAAGCCAGAAGCGATAGCACCCAGAGGGAAGCAAGAAGAATCTCCCAAACCAGGTCGCCGAGGTTTGAAGTAAGGGTATGGTTGAGATGGAAGGGCAAAGAGCAAAAACAAAAAAAATGTATAGCTCAATCCGGCCGAACCGCCACGAGCGATGAAGATTCAGCCGCTGATCGCTTCTATAACCGCAGAAGATTCACCATCAACTGCGGTCATCGGGTTAACCAGGCCACTTCTAACCTGTACATTAATACTTTTAACATAACATGTTCAAATAAATAAAAACAAATAACGCAGCATCGCAGAATGAAGAAGAATGACGACAACCATATCCGGAAACTCTTTAAAATATGGGAAAGAATCTAGAAAGAAGAACCGGCAGAAGCGGCCGCCAGCTTAAATTAGAATTACAAGGCGCCAAGTCCAAGGTCGAGGGCAAGATTGGATGCCGTGCCCTGCAGATTCGCAGGTCCAAAATTACAAGATAGAACGCGACAAACTGCGTAAGCAGGCTTTAACGCGATGTGTATACCGGTGGGCAACGAGGCTGGTTTACAGGTCGTGGGCAAAGCCGCCGTTCATCTGGCTTCGTGCGCGCAGCGCGCGGGACATGGATGGTGAGGCGTTCATAGACCCAACCATGTCGTCAAGCAACTACGCCACCACCCTAATACTCTTTAACATAACATAAGTCTAAATAACAAAACAAATAACGACGCGAACAACAGAAGAAGAATGACGCATGTAAACTCATATCCAAAACTTAAAATATGGAAAGCACAGGATGAAGAAACCGTGAAGGTCGCCAAAGCAAATTAGAACTTCATCGTCCGGCTACCTAAGGTCGAGGGTTGTGATTGATGCTGTGCCTGCGGATTGGTAGGTCCAAAAAATACAAGATAGGAATGTTAATAAACTGCGGAAGAAGCTGAACAATATGGGCCGGCGGGCATCTGGGACGGCTTACCGGTGAGGGTGTGGGTAAAGCTGCTAAGGTCTATCGGGCCAGGGCAGTGCGCGGATACGGTATCGCGGAGGTCGAGCCCATGGTTGGGATGACTCGGCAAGAGTGGAGAAGGTAAAGAAGCTCAATCCGGTCAGGAAACCCGCCACTTCGGTGATGAAGATCTTAGTCGTACCGCCTATGGACCCGTAAAACATCATCAACTATGTCGGCTTCAAGAAACTAGGACTAACGAATCCTACACATATCTAACATCAAATAAGTCTAGATAATGAAAAACTAATAATGGCATATCACTGCGGGGAAGCATAGAATGACGACAAACTCATAATCAAAGCTTAAACTGGTAAAAAGGAATGTAGAAAGCAAGAACCTGATGGAGCGCCGCTGAAAGAAAATCGAACCCAATCGCAAGTGGGGAGTGGGTTCGGCCAAGGTCTAATGGAGTACCGGCTGCTCGTGGTTGTAATTCCCGAGGGCGCCCATGGTGGAGATGCTGAGGGCAAGAGCGAAAAGAAGTTGTAGAACTGCTATACCAGTCGCGAGAATTGTTAAGATGTGGGCTTAAGATTCAGCTCGCTGAAAACGCCTTCGCGAGACGATATTACTACCCCAGCGTGCCTATATGTGCTCAAGAAACTAGACCCGTGAACCCGGTGACATACCTTAATTAACACACAAAAATAATTTATCAAAATCCTCAAAATCAGCATCTCAAAAACAAAAAATATATATACTTAGTACTCGTTTTCCCATCGATTATCGCCATAATCTTTTCACATAGCTTAAGGATTTCAAAACGTAATAAAGTAACTTCTCTTTCCTTTCCCTCCACTCTTCCCTTCCTTTCCTCCTCCCACTTCTTTCACAGATATATTTTGAGAGCCTTCACCCTGATTGCATAATGGCCTGTATCGGATTAATCTTTCACGTATAATGCACTTAAGATACTTTCCTTCTCTGCCTCTGGTCGGTCAGGATCTTTGCAACTATATGCTTCCCCTCTTTTCATGCTTGGTTCGCCTACCGGACATTTTGTTTCAGCTACACGCCCGAGTTTCTCGATCCGCTTTCTTTGAATCGCCGCATCGATGGTCTCCCCGCCTATTGTAGCTGTGCATCTCTCTAACTTCCATGTTGCTTTAGCCATCCAAATCTCTGTCAGATGCATCTGTGAATATAAGGCAAGCAGACCTTTGCACTCTCCTACACTTCAACCACGATCCGTGACTAATTGTACCTTTGCGCATACCAATAAACTCTGGCTCGCCCTGCCTACCGGTATTCCTCTTAAATCTCCGGCCTCAATTCTCGCCTTTCACCCAATAATCCTTCCTCCCCGCCTAACCGGCTTTATCATCAGTTAGCTTGCTTTGGTAATAGAAAACCGTGCCATCGCCTCTTCATCAGGATCCTGTTCTTCTCAGCCCTCCTTCCATAGCCGCTTCCCAAGGCGGTGTTTCTTTTAGAGGGGAGGGAAGTGAAGTGATGGCGCCAATGTGCAATGTGCATACATATATGCGGAAAACTTATTTCTCATATGTTAGTATTCCTCGACTTTCACCGCTCACAGAGCTCAGATCGCGCGGTCCTCGGGACGTAAGTCAGGCGTCGGTCCGGCCAAGTCACGCGATCGCGAAGATATTTATCCATTTTCTTAGTTCATTAATTATTTCCCTTTATGCCCTATCAAAGATATTCTCCATTTCAGACTCCTAGATAAGTTTTAAAGTGTTTAATGTCAAGATCCTGCTATTTAGGGTTAATTATTATCCCTATTTACGCTACTGGCCACATTGTAACAATGCGACGCGTGATGTATGTATAAAACTCCATTTTACAGATCTCATGCATGTCACCGTGACGATGCTTTCACCGCTTGCCGCCACCCAACAAGTTTCGAATGTCACCCAAACAAAATAAAAATAAAATTTTGTAGTAGGAAGTTATTTTGGTTCACCAGAAAAGAAATCATAGTGCCATGTAAAAAATAGAATAAAAAATGGTCATTTCAAGCGAATTTCACTCAAATATGTTTGAAGTTGAGATTCCAGTTTCAGATGCCACAATTTGGGCTCATTTAGCAAGCTTTACAAAGCCAGTGGAAGATTTCAGAGCTTCAGCATTTTACCCAGACTGCATAGCGAGGGTATGCTGCACTCCCAGGCACAAGTTTGAGTTCAGTGGCAAGGCTTCCTGAGTTCCATAGGTGGCTGCTTGGGCCTTAGGTGGCATGTTTGGGTTTGTGGCATGCCAACTAGGCATGTCCGAAAGTCTTGTGGCTGCTCTTCGAGTCTAGGTGGGTATGTTTTGAGTCTAGTCAGCATGCTTTCAGCCTGTGGGTGGCTCATGCTCTTGGAGCTCAGTGGCATGCTTGGGCCTGGGGTGGCATGCTCGGGGCTCCAGCGGGCATGTTTCTCAGTCTAGGTGGCAGCCAGTCTGTGGCACGCCCAACTAGGCATACACTTTGGCCTATAGGTGGCATGCCAACTGTACAAGTGGCATGCTCGGGCTCAGGTGGGCACGTTTAACCGTGGCACTCCAGACAGCCAGGCCTAGGGTGGCATGCTTGAGCCCAGTGGCATGCCACCAGGCTCCATGCATGCCACCTAGGCCCACCTAAGTTTGACCTGCAGATTTCTTGAGCTCACTGTTATCTCAGAATTGTCATTTTGGTACATGGACCCATAACAAAAATATGGACAGGAATAGCATGTTCATGTGATGGCTCTCCCGTCATACAAAGATCATAGCCACATAGTCATCACCATCCTTCATCACCTAAAACCCTCGTCTATGATACTTCGGGATATATAAAGCGAAAAATGCGCTTATATATGCAGGAAATTTTCTAATATATCCATGTGGGATATTGCTAACTTCGCGGAAAGCTAGGTTTCTCAAGTATTGCTAATTTCAAATTAGGTTTTTGCTCATTATAGCACATGTGGATATTGGTTGGCGACAGGGCTTAGGGTTTCGAAAAATGTCGAAAGTGGGAGGAGGAACCAGAGGATCACGAGATGATGTCGCCATCTTGATGCAAAGAAGCAGTGGTGCAAACTCCATTTTAGACCAAATCAACTGAAATAAGGGATCTTCCTGGAATGAAAGAAGAAATATGCATGAATTAGACGCCCATGAGGAGGTACGTAGGCTCCTCGCGGAAAATCATGAATAGAAAAATCAAGTTCTAATTCGTCATCTTATAAATGTAAAAGTGCACATCGTAGAATGGTAAAGTTTTTTCACAAAATTTTATGGTGTTAATAAAACACCACCACATAAAGAGCAATGTAACATTAAAGTATACAACATTTTAGGATGTCCACATGGTCTTGGCACTTCCAAATTTTGTACTCATCAACATACCTATTTCGGAAGGTATGCATCTTTGTACATAAGCAATGACGTTCACTTCAAGAACTAATCCTCGCAAGTATGTACTACTTCGCCTTCAAAAGCGTAATCACCAGCCATTTATGTCGTGCATGAAGGATCTTGGTGATGCAAGACTCGCGATTATTCTTAAAATCTCACACACCGTAAGGATCAATCAAGAAAAGCTTGTCCCCTCATAATCTGTAGATGCTTTGGCAAAAACTTTCTCCGGGCTTTGATGTGACAAGGAGGAGTTCCTTTATCCACTTCTAAAAGGTAATCGCCACTTGAAAAGTAACTTATCCAATATATCGAGAAATGATGACCTCGAGATGCTTAATTGTTTAGTGATTACATAATTTCAGACATAATAATGTAGCGCCAAGAAAGTTTTTAGCATAATTTCTAGAACTCTTTATCTCGCCTTCGGCCCGGACAAAGAAGAACATCTTTTTCTCGAATTAATCGCTTTTACGACCGCCACATCGTATGCATTTGCCTTATCGAAAACCTTCCTTGTATAAGAACTTCTTCGTGCTCAATAACCAAAAGCTTCTTTGCCAACAACATTAACATCGGTATAAACAATTATTAGAAAAATTTTACCCGCATATACAACCCGCAAAAAAGAAACATAATAGTAAAAATCACCCTTTAACTCTTTAAGTTATTGATTTGGATGTATTCGCTTACCGGAGGAAACCCGGCCGTAGAAGTATTATTCTGGGAGGGGGATTCTCCAACTCCATGCCAAATCGCCTTCTTCCTCCGCGATAGATTTTATCTACAATATTAGAGGTTTGTCCATAATTTGGAAACAATTACATTCACACATTCTTCAATGTGTCGCTTCACATTCTTCCATTACTGACATCGCTATTCTCGGCCTATAAATGTCAACCATAGACTCAAAATATCCAAAACTTGAGCCCCAGTCATTCAAAGTATCAAACTGAATAAGCATATGTACTACGAAAGCCAAACCGCTTATACTTAATAAGAATAATCTTATTTTCAAATTTTTACAACCCGTTAGTTTCGTCAGAATTGTCTCTCTTCTAATCTTGGGCTTGTCAATATAATAAAGTGCAATCTTCAATAGATGGCACATACTTATAGTGGTTCTCCACTGCCAAATAGGTATGTGAATGATGGATTCTTGATTGCTTTCAATAGATCGCGACTCGTGACAGGGGTGGGAGCAAGATCTCGATGATATACATGGAAGTCCAATTTGACCTCGAATCCACTATGAGGCATCCTATTTCCTCACAAGAGGGACAAAGTTGATCTCTTTGAGAAATGCCTAGCACAAATCTGATGGAACGTGCATGCAATGTGCAATGATGGTCGGTGAGACAAAGTGGGTCAAAGGCATATGTACAAGAGAACAACTTTTGCATCTGTAAAGCCTACTAAAGAGCACATATTGGTCATTCCAAAAAATGGAAAGCTAAATATTAAAAACACTGTATTATCTTACTTCCAAAGATGGAGGCTATTTCTTTCTTTCAAATTTTCTTCTGTAACCTTTGGTCAAGACCTTGTTTCTTCACTTTCACTGCTTTAAAGATCAAACCGAATGATGAAAAAAGAAATGTATTAAACACTATGTAATTGCAATGGCTAACAATTACCTTTTTTCCAATCTCATCCATACTTCTTGTATCGTTGTCACTCAAAAGTTCCTTTTCCTCAGAACCAACAATGTGATGATGCCGCTAGAACTTAGGGACACCGGGTGCTCAAACCGCCTTTGATGTTTAAGCTGTCGCTTTTGCAAAGATCCAACCTCAGAATCAGACTTCTTCCATAATTTCCTTTTTTTCCCTTCATTTCACACGTGACTTTTAACCTTATCATTCATGTCACCCTTCAGTTTCTAACTCCGCCAAGAATCAATCTGTTGATGATGTAATAGTCTATCACATATAATAACTTCAAGAAATTTTCGCGATGTGAGATGCCAAGTAGCTCTTCCTCTTCTCGACCTTTATAATTATTTTTTCGCTTAGCCACAAATGTCCGCCATGCTTTAATCTTCGTCTCTCACATGTGAAAGTGAATGCCCGTAAAAACTTCCCAATTCTACCAACACAAATTATCACTCTTTGCAACATCTTCTCGTAAACGTCCATGAACTGCCTCCCACAAATATCGATTCATTCGACCAGATTTTGTAAATTTGTCGGTACCCACTAGTTTTTACACAACAAATATTTTATATTTCCTCTTCGCATTGACTTCGCTTACATCTCGGCAATGGAGCAGTTCTCCAAGACAACACGATGTGGTCAAACATCCTCCTCGGCTTTCTTCGGCCCATGGTCTCTTAGGTTGAGTTCTCTCTTTGTCACATTCGACTGCGAATAAAGATTGAAATTATATATATATCGGGCTGAAGCTTTTCACTGTTATAAAACTGGCAACAATCCATATCATAGCACTTTAGTATACTAAATAGTACTATCTTTTAATGGATTAGCATTAAACTCCATACTTTTCACAAAACAACAACGACTAATCGTGAGCACCATAAATCAATTGGAACCTCGTTGTTCAGAAAATAGTAAAGGATTAGTATATCATGCTAAGTAGCAACTTGAAAAGTTAAATTAGCACTTTATATCATTTTATAACCGGTGCTAATAATAAATTGAGCCCAACCTGGCACCAAATTTCCAATGTGTTAAAGACCTCGCTACTTTAGCAAGTGGTCATTTCCGGTGAACATAAGGCACCGAACCCGCCACGTAACACGCCTCAAACAATCCCCGCTTTAAAACTTTAGCAGCACCAACAACCCCAAGCAGCATAATTTGAATCGCACCAAGGCAAACAAAGTACCCACCGCGTAACTTAGCGTTAATCAACCCGCTAAGTAGGAAGTGCAACCTGATGACATAGCATCAACAAATCGTTCATATAAATTCGCGCCTTACACAAAAAGTTGTAATTCCATGTTTCATTAACCGAGTATTATCATCGTGACCGCATTTTGCACTTTGAGGCCAACCAAAATCAAATCCTACCGGAAATATCATTACACAAATGCATTTAATCAAAGCCAGAGATGAAATAAGCGGCCATCTATACCGGGATTAACCATTGTTATGAGTATAATAAAGATCAAATGTAATAGAATGAAACTTAATTCCTTCATAATCTTATTCTAAAGAATTGTCAACAAAGATTAGATTTTTACCTAATCGAACAAATTTCTTCTTTCTTGAATGAAAAAGGAGGGCAAATTGAGAAACTTGTTCATTAGCTTTCAATTCGGACGCAGATGCTAACCAAACAGTAATGAGATCTCCTTGGGCTTTTCTGTGGAATCTAATGATGGGCCAACCTCATTTTAGAATGCTACAAATAATCGCTGGACATAATCATCGGCGGTATCGCCACTGTGCATTTGACAATGCCACAATTTAATCTAGATCCGCGGTACGCATGATGGAAGATGGGGAGTAGCTATGTCAACCGATCCAAGAATCTCCAAGAAAAGAGGGAAACTAAGAAAGGTTCGACAGCCACGCATCCTACAAGGATTTAGTGCCAAAATGAATCCAAAAAGCTCCGCTGAACCCCTGCTAATTAGCGCTATTATTTTGGGCTGTAATGGCAACCACCAGCCAACGAGCGCAAGCAGGGACCCATCTGAGAACCGCCAGTAGCTGAAGGGATGTCCGCGCTCTGAGAAAGACGGCCATTATGATGCATAAACTAGTTGGAACCAATAGCTCTATATGGTCAAACGAAGTCATAATGAGAGGGATAATTAAGAAACAAGAAACAAGTAGGGGAGTCAAAACAAGTACAATAGGAATAAGGACCCCGCAAGAAAAAAGATGTTTCTTAACATATCTAATAGACTCACCTATGTGCTTCAAAAAGAAAAAGGAGTCAAACATGCTTAATATAATCTAGTAAATGCAAACAAAAGATTATCTAGCAAAAACAAGTTCCAAAAATGCCATCCAACAACGTAACAAAACATAGTTCAATATAACCCAACACAACCAAAAATGGTATGGAAAGCGAGCAAATTGTATAAAAGACAACACCGCAGAAATCCAATTTCTGAGACCCATCACATCAGCCGAATATCATCAGTGGGTCCACTAAGATTTGAAATCAAAGAAATGTCTTACGTTTCAATTCCCCGCGAACAAATTTCTAGTATCATTAAGCAACGCACGCACGTTGATGCGTATGGTATAGTCACACCTAAGATGAAGATGCCATCCTCGGCGGCTCAGATCTCAGTGCAGTATCACTTCGCATCTCCAAGGACGACGCCTAAAACTCCTCCCGCAACAACTTTAACACGTATGGTAATTCCTCGCGATGTCCGTGAACTGGTAATTTCAAGATCGCTTCACGACTTGGCCAATTTCACAAGCAAACTTGGTCATTTTGGGTTTGCTCAAATGCCCTCTTTCCAAGGTGGAGGTAAACCTCATTGGCTACCGGCAGCTATGCTCTTAGGGAAAGTTTTCATGGTTGGTAACCCCAACCTTGGCTGTGCATACCTTTGTCAAGGCCTTATTTCTGATGTGGTGACATGAAGATCTAGGCGGCTTCTGTCGCTCTCCACTTTCCTACTAATTTATGGATTAGTGCCATGCTCCTAAGGTCCACGACAAATGGGTTTCACGCCTCCCCTTTCTCCCAATCGGGATTTATGGATTGCCGCGCCCTAAGGTCCACCACATAATGCTGAGATCAAGAGATTCATGTTGACTTGAACTATTGCTTGGTCTCTTTTTCCCTACCCTCGATCGCTTTATCTTTCTTTTCGCCTCCCCACCTTGGATCGCTGCGGAAATCGGCCGCGATGTTGAGGATCACAAAGAGATTCACGTACATGAATCTCTAATCCTGGTATTTCAACCTCGCCATGTTTTGAACCAAATAAAATAATTCCTGTTTCTCATGGACTTTAGCGAAGTTTTGCTATGTTGTCATGTTAAACCAAAACCAAGAAAACACATGGAGCCAAATTTTTCACACCTGTTCAAACATGACGGAGGTTGAGAAATAAGATGCTTCTCATGAATCTCTATACCGGTTGAGAGAGTCAAGTTGATAGATGTCAACATGAATCCATTCAGAGAAAACTCCGCATGAGACCTTCATTTTGAGTTTTGACATCTAATACCTCGGGATAAGTGACTTTTCATGCCACCCGCTAACCTTATTTCTATATTTATGGTAGTCTTTAAAGATTCAATTTTCGAGCTAAACCCTATTTTGGGTTTGGTGGGTACATTGTATTATCAAAACGCGAAAAAATGCAGAGGCAAAAATGAAGATCAAATTATTCAACTAGTAATCTGCCAAGTCTTGAAAGCTGCTGCTTTGTTAGCAAGTAAATATATATGAGCCCTCGGGACGCTTCATCTAATGATGCATGAGGGATTTGTATCCCTTGAAAGAATGGGATTGTAGTAGCATTACTGCCTGGTTTGTATCTCGATCACATGGTTATATCAGATGCATGAAGTGCAATGTATGTAATGTGATGTGTCAACTATTAAGAATGGTATGGATTTTGTAGCAGAGGCGAGTATGTGAAATGCATTGCTTCAATTGGTTTGAATGTAAGATTTTGCATTGATAATGGAATCATATTAGGATTGCACGTATTAGAGGCAATGTAATTTGAAGAACGGGTACTGATAGCTGATTCATAACACGTACAATATACTGAGATTGATTATTTTGAAGTGCCAACATGTTATTTTCAATGAGCGTTGAGTTTTGTGTAGAATCATAGTATAAGTACAATTGTTTATAATCGATATAGTTGAAGGAAAATAATTTGCGTTGTTGGATACATATTGGAAATATTTAAAATGTTTGTAAATGATATTAGTTTGACCTGCATTAAGCAAGTATGCTCATTATGGCATTGCAAACTTAGGCATTTGTTCTCTTATAGGTCCCTTCTTAAGCCGTAAGGGGAACGGCAGTCAATTCTGTAAAATTTAATGGTATTTGGGCTCACAGAAAATCAGCTACATTTGAAGAGGATGTTAAGCATAATGCGTGATTTTGTTTTGGTGGGCCATTGATTTGCATAATAATATTCTCTATATTGTGCCAAATCAACGCTCATCAAATTCCGCAGCAGAAATTGAATTGAAGTTTCAATGGTGCAAACAACATTAACGGAACCATTGAATAAAAACCTCCGCAGCAATAGCGGAGTTTAGCTGTCTGAGAGGCGAGACCAGCGGTAGGGATTGGAAACCAGCAGTTTGTGTGGACAGCGGATTGGAAACCAGGGAATCCCAACAATTTGACCTCTGCACGCAAGTAAATCAGGAGGAAAGAGGACCAACAGTCTCCGGGTTGACCCGCGCGCGCGCGTTGGGCTACAAACTGTACACCCCTGAATCCCGCCACGGGCTATTCTCCTGAAAACTCCCAGTTGGAGTGCTGCCAAACTTCACACGCGCACTGCTGGAGCTGCCGCCTCCCATTTCTAAAGTCATGACACAACCCCCGCATAGTTTTGAATGTGGTTCAAGTTTCCCCTTGACTATATAAAATCAGAAGGTCTGAATTGCCCAAATTAACAACGGAACTGCAGTCATCATTGTTGCCCCTACATTTCAATTCTAATAACTGATACATGAAAGAATACCTGCATTCCTGTAAATGCTAGTTGTATGAAAATATTCCCACTGATTCTTTGCATCTGGTCCTTAGCCATTCCTAATGTAGAGAAGAAACAGATCCTGCTACTCCAGCATCTGACTGGCATCCAACCACCTAAAGCTTCATAATGCTCAAACAACCTGCAGTAATTTGCTGTCCATATATCTCTACATTTTATTCTGTAGTGCAACTGACATTAAAGCAGTCAGACCTTTGTATCAACACACAAACACAATTTTGGAAAGTAGACTTGGATAACGTTCAAGGACTGAAAAGCAGGCCATATTTTTAAATTTTTTCTGGCAGTAATACCACTATACCACTCATTTCATAGGTGAGCAAATAGATTCCGCCGTCAATCTCTGGCGCCTGTTGGCAACCTGTATTCTCCCAAGTGCCACTATCAAATACCAAAAGTTTCGATTGATCTCTTGCAACGATCCTCAGCCATCTAATGTGAGAAGAAACAGATCCTAAGCTGTTCTGACATCCGTTGGTCTTCCCAGTACCTGCACCAGTTACAAAATACTCTGAAGTCTCTCATTTGATTCTCAATCTACCACAATCTTTAATATCACTCATTTAGGACCAATGTTTGGGAACACAAGGATATGCTATTTGCACCATTGTCTTATTTCCGTAGGCAATTCCAAACACATACTTAGATGCATATGAGCTCATTAATAACACATGCAAAATTCAAGATCAGCTTAGAGGCTACCATTTCCACATATATTTTATATAATTTCTTTGTAGGCAAACTTCTCAATTGCAAATACAGGATTGATTGGGTTTATGAGCAAATCCATGGATCCGCCTGCCGCTACAGTTTTGGAGTATGATGCCTGTGAAGTGAACTGCTATTTGAGCTGTTGCACTGTTGCACCAATAGGTACATCTTAATAACCATGCATTGGCCTGCTAACATGGCTTTCCTAGAGCTCCATGTGAGGCTGAATCAAACCTATTGCTACACACAAATCAGAGGCGATGTTAAAATGCAATCCAGGCTCTTTTGAAGACATCTGTATACCGCCTCTACTATAATTTTGAAGCAGAGAAACTTAACTCTTTGTTGAAAGGGAAAAACTAAATGCCCTTAACTTTTGTGCCTATTTTACAGAATGCCCTAAGTTTTCAAAAAATTTATGAAAATGCCCTTGTACGCCTACACGTGATTGCATTTGTTGAAACTTTTGAATGCCTTTAATCTCTTTGTAGAGATATAAATGCCTTTAACTTTCAGGGATGTGTTTTATAAAATGCCCTAACTTTTCCAAAATCCGTCAAAACGTCTCAGGATCAAAACAGAAACGTTCAAATCGTCCTTCCACACAGCAAACACGTCCAGAAATCAAAGTCATGTTTATTTTCCAATTGGCGCAGATTCCAAACAAGATAATTGCAAAACAAACTCAATACTCAAAGTGCGTCCATAAAGCCTTTAAATCTCTTGCAGCTTTGTATTGTCCCGGGAGAATTATGCCCCAGTACCTTGCATCCGTTAAGCAATGGTGGACCTCTTTAAGTTCTGCTTCCAGTGGCGACTCCTCTGCATTTTCGTGGACGTCCTGGATAGTCTTCGGAGCTGTATATGTAGAGCGGTTATCCAGAAAGCTGAACCACAACTGGATGTGCGAGACCTCTCAGGTCCTCGGGCGGCTGAAGCCATGAAGAAGCTGCAAATGCGATAGTTCTAACAGGTTTCTTTACACATCGCATTACGTCAGAATGGAATCTTAGATTGTTGCCATCTCTTAAGGCAGCGAACATGTTCTTTTGACGCGAAACGCACCCCGTTCGTGAAGACAAGACCCTCGAACTCAGAATCAGATGCCATTATTATACGATACGTCTCTAACTCACATGCCTTCTTCTTCACTCCTTCGCCTCAGCCTTGAGGAGTTAATGCCAGATAAGTGTGTTCCATAACGTGTGACAACAAAATTATACGCCTGACTCTCTTCAGCTCTCAGCAAACCAAGTTATTATTTCTGACGGGATTAACTCCAACATAGCTATAATAGTAAGGGCCTCTAGGCTCTGGCCATGAATTGAAGGATTCAGCAATGTTGGATGTTATGCCCATACCTGTAGCCAATGTACTGTGTGCATTAGCCCAACAGGACTCAAGAATGCAACAATACTCAATTACAAATGCCCATACCAGAAGCCAACAACAAACTTGGCATTAGCTCAATGAGCAGGATCAGCTGCTGCAAGTGATCCACAGTAGCTTGTGCATTGAGGCCAAGCTTTTATCTCCGATACGCGTTCTTCAAATTCTTTTCATCAGTATTCGTGACGCATACATTCCATAACAAGGGCATAAGCTCTGTAATTCTTGAATGCTTTTCTTGAAATTATCAGCTGTCTCATACACAAGTATGTGGAATGTTTGCACCAAATACTAACCTACCTCTCAATTAGTCCTTTCTTTTTTTGCCTGTCAGAAATAAAGGTGATGGGCTTCTAGAATGGTGCAAGAAGTTCTAAGGTTTGGAGAAACCAAACCCAATTGTCATCATTCTCGGCCGCGAACCATTGGCAAATGCAAGAGGAAACAGTTTCATCATTCTATCAATTGTTGCCGCATTGTGCAAGATACCTAGATATTTTCCTTTAAGATGAGTACCATCCAATGCTACTACTGGTCTGCAATGAAAAGCCTTTTAAACATGCATTGTAGGCTATGAAGATGCGAAGAAAGCGACCCCTCGCTTGTCCCTCTGCACAAATGCTATGCTACCAGGATTAGTTTTCAAAAATTTCAGGAGTTTTGTTGAACAGGGGCATTTTGTAAAATTAATAAAACTTAGGGGCATTCTGTAAAATAAGCTAAAAAGTTAGGGGCATTTCGGAGTTTTTCCCTTGTTATAATAGTGCATCCCAATAAAGGTTGACCATATTTGTTCGATTTTTCTCTTTCAGCTTGATACTGTGGAGTGGACATTGCATTGAGGCGCATTTGTAAATCTTCTAACGAGATACCGCAAGGCCCTAAATCCAAATAATATTTACCTGCAAAGACGCAAACATGTTAGTAATAGAACCTTAATTGAACAGGAAAAGCATAAGCTGCACAGAAAAAGCATTGATTTTCTTCTCAAGCAGGGGATCAATGTCATAGCATCAAGTCTAGTAAGTCCATCTGTCCAGATAGTTGTCTAGACAGTGGTCCATGTACTGGTGATGAAAGATGACTGCATATCTCACAGCCCTGCTTTGCCTAGGATAAATTTGTGTTCAAAATTGAATAAGGTCCTTTCATAATTGTTGCATGAAACACATTCAATTTAAGATTGAGGTCCTAAGACTGCTTTGAATTCCATTGCTGAGGTAATATTTGTCGATTAAGAGGCATCTAAGGATGCCCAAATGCACCAGGTTGATAGTTTCAAGAATGACCATTCTTGTAGAACCTTAACCGAGCATGCATTCCACGCCTTTGTACTGCATGATGGCTGCAAAGTCGCCTCCCAGTAACAACAGATAACCCCTACTGTGTGGCAGCCATAGCCAAAGGGGAAAACGGAAAACCGAGACAACGGAAAAACCGAGACAATGGGAAAACCAACCATTGGACTACAACAGAAAGAAAGTCTTATCAATCTAGAGGATTATTTAATGTTAGTGGATCTAGGCAAACCTAAATGACAATATCATGTAAGAGAAGCATCTGCATATAGAGCTCAAAAGCTGCATTGAAAGTTACATAGAATACACTGTTAATGCTGTTATAATTGGGGAGCCATGATGGGCAGATGAAAGTGGTCCAAAGCAAAACCTGTTTAGGCCTATAGATACTTTTAAAGGACATAGCTTACCCTCATCAATAAGAAAAACTAACAATAATGCTTTCTTAACAACCAAGCTGGCTAGAACAGTTGATGGAGCGCTCCCATGAAGCCCCATGAAACCCCCCTGATTGGCAGATGCAGATAACTGGAAATAATAAAATGGAAAAGAGCAGTAAAGTTACCTTGGAAGGCTTGCCCAAGGAGAGCTCTTATAGGAATCGCAAGTGAACCCTTGAAATTGCCTGAGTTCATACCTATACTTTCAAGAAACATTGTCCGCATCAAACAAAATGCCTGATTTGGTAAAGAAAGCCTCTTACTTAACAATGCTAGCAATCATGGACTTCATATTGTGCCGCCTAGGCAACAAGACAAAGAACTGAAAAATTTGAGTTTTAGGTAAACGCTGAACAGAAACTTGATGGATGCCTTATTTTCGTTTTTTGAAAGCTTCCAAGATGCCAGAGATATCAAATAAGCTTTTTGTAGAACCTCGCGTGATAGGTAAATGAATTCTTTACCTCCATTCATCCATCTCCAAAGTTGTCCTCCATGCAGACCCATCGCCCAATTTTAGACCGCCAAACTATTTATGATCAAAACCTTTAGAAAAAAGCAAGTGTCCACATAATCGTTTAAACCCCAGAAAACGCAGGCAATTTTCATGGAAGCATACCAATTTAAAACCTTACAGGTTGAATGATGAATCCATGATATGGAGACCAAATAAACCAAATCGAAACCTTTTAGAAGCTGGAAAAAAACCCAGAAACAGATCGTCTACCAAAATTCCCTGATATTTTCCAGATGATCACCCACGTTCACTGATGAAAAGAAAAATATATACCTTTAAACGATTGATGGAGCTACTTCCCACATCATACAGAAAGATTCATATGTAGTACCTGCATCGAACCGGCATCTACATCCCCCCTGTGCAAGGAAGCCAAGAACTAATTAACCGGATGAGTAGGCAAAACAGAGAAACCTAGCTCATCCCTAATTTCAAATAAACCAAAAATAAACGTACCCCGATCCTTCTGATGCAGATGGCCAAGCATACGAAACAATGATCAAGTCCCGTAAGCTAGAAAACAGGTGGCTTCCATGCTCCCCTTCACCAAAAGATTTCCAAAAACAGATATCATCGCAGCAAAAAGCTCCTCCAGAAATCATACTTTGTAAGATTTTCAATTTTTGGATAATCGGAAAAAATCTCCGGCATTAAAAAATCACAGAACCTTAGGAAATTGACCTAAAAAAAAATTAAAAAGTTTTCCACCAAACCCGAAAATCCCAAATTAACAAAAAAGATTTTTAAATAAGAAGCAAAAGATTCATCAAGCACTTGCATATGTGTCTCTATCCAATGTTACCACACAATGACAATCTTTACAAGCTCACAATTGAAATGCATGCCACTGAATGCCAATTTACTATATACAAGAACCATGACAAAGTGAGAATGTGCATTCTTAATGCAAAGAACGAAGTTTTTTATTGAATGCAATGCATTTCCTTCATTTCTTAATGTAGGTGATGATAGTAAATCGGATTCAAAGACACATGAACAAAGGCTACATATTCCCAAGTTAGTCTCAAGGAAATTAAAAAAAGCTCTCTTAGCTAACATATTTTGACCCCTTCACATTTCACTCATGTGTTGAAGGCTTTCCGCAAACCTTCAACTTAGTGGTTTAGAACCTCCAGGTTGCTTAAGGCAACCACTCTGATCCTTCAGAACCTGAAAATAACCCTGATATTTCAAGATCAAACTGCTTTCCCTGAAGCAAAAAAAATGCAGTGAGTAGAAACTCGTGCCATTTGAAATTTAAGCAAGCAATTAGGTGGATTCTTGCAGTAGGATCTTCTAGAGAGGTGTAGGAAACTATATTAAGAAGTCTAGGCAGAACTTAGTAGGGCAAGGTGTTCAAAATCAAGCCACCCACTGTGTCAAAAATTGGTCAATACCTCCGGCAAAGAAGCTAATTTTCCCACTTGGTTTCACACAAGCTTTTTAATTTTGTCAACTCAGGCTTATTCTAACTTGTCTGTAGCTTGGAGGCAACACATAATTTGTCTAAGAATAGTGATCTTTATTGCTAAGATTGAACAAGAAGAGCTATCAGACAGACTGTGCACAAAACAGAGAGTGATTTTGTACATAACTAAAACTAGACAACCTTTTTGTGAGTTTTCAAATGCTATGGTTCGGAAATAACTCCTACATCTAGTGCATCTTGTTTTAAGCTATACTTACACTGTAAGACTTCTAAGATTTAGATCAAACTCAGATGACAGTCAAAAGGCAGAATTTAAATCTAAGGTCGGATTTTCATTCATAAGGTCACTCTAAAGATCAAACATCAATCATCCCGAGCTTTATGGTCTCAGGAACAGTTTTCAAAATAAATCAATTTGTTAATAATCTCAAATGATCAATAATCTCAATAGCCTGTCAATCTCCCAAATTTGAAGGCTATGAGAGCAAATCCAACAAGAAGTCAATCAATCCGGCTTCGAAATGCTTCAGGTCGATCTTCTTCACGCGTATAGCCCCCAAAAATTTTGTGCAAGATCTCTTTTCTCTTAAAACGGCTCTATTTTGTTCAAATCTTGGCAAATTAGGTTCAGATTCTTTGAATTTTGTTTGTTTATGGGTTTAGGCGGGCACGGGATGATCAGGCGAGGTATCAGAGTCATGATTTGGTGGTTGAATCCAACAGAAAATCCAGTTCTTGGCCTTCTTGAAAATTGGTTCCTCAGAGAAATTTTTAAATATCCCACAGGCGTGCAGCCAAAAGGAAATCAGGGTATAAAAAGGGGTAATTTTGCATTCCTTTTCGAAATTGGCGTGCCACTATGACGTGGGAACCGGCTCGTGCCCGGCCCACATGCCACATGGTGCCACGTGGGGGATGAGGATTGGATGATGAGTCAAGGGGGGGAATGTGACTAGGATGGGGTAGAATAGGAAATTTTTTTTGATATTTTTTAATAACTGGCACGAATCCCAAGAATGAAAACCAATGGTCTAGATGGAATATTATGGCATATTCTTTTTCCCAAAGTGGAATATAAGGCAAGGACTTGACTTTTTGTCAAATAAAACTTGATTTTTTTGCAAAAACTTGCATAGTGTCAACACATGGGTATGAGGTGGCAAGAAAAGATGACTAGGCAAAAATCATGGGTATGAGGTGGAGGATGACGTGGCTAGGCACTTGACTCAACTTTTTGTCTAGTCAAAGGATTTGTGATGATTTGTAAAAATGAGTGCCACGTGTATGGCATGGGTGATGAGGTGGATGGTGGTATGGTGATGATGTGGCCTTTCAAATGTCATGTGGATCTTCATCTCTTCTTTGGCCATCTTTGCATAGAGCTTTACCACCCTTAGATATTATTTTTTGCAAGGTGTGAGGGGTTTTTTGCCATTTTTGAACATAGAACTTCTAGCATGGAGATAGAAGTGTGGAGTATGAGTGTGTGTTTGAGTTTGAGCATGGATCTTTTGACTAGACAAAAAATATTGTCAAATGAGAAACAAGTGGTAAAGGAATGAAGATATTTGGTAGGGTTAATGGAGAGGAGGTGGCAAAAAGGCAAGAGTAATGGAGCCATAAACCAAAAACTTGATTGCACATACCATAATAATCTTGGGGGTCTTCCAATCTTCAAATCTCTTCAAAAAAACTCGATCGCTTTGGCTTTTTCTCCCTTTGTTTGATGCTTGATCTATTGAGATATCCTCATGAATGTCCTTCCTTAGTTCTTCAACAAAGAATTCTTCAAAGCTCTAATAATATTCAGTCCTTATGGATGTAAGTCTCCACAACCAGAAATAGCTTCAAAGTGAAACATTGGTGGCTTGCAAAAATCTTAAGATGTAGAATTTTTTCCCATGTCGCCACAAAATGTGGCAAAGATCATGCTAAAAAGAAGAGAAGGGCTGGTCCCCCAGCACCTCATTTCTTAAGTGTATGATCTCCATTTGTTTAAGAAGTTTGTCTTGATGGGAAGTTGAGTTAGGCACTTCTTTGGAATAGTGAATTCAAGAAGAAAGGAAAAGATTTTTATGATAGGTAGGCCAATGAAATAAAAGCGATGGTGATGGCAAAGCTCGTGGACCTGCATGACAGCCAAACTAATTAGCATTTGCAAGCCTGCCTGATGCCATCACCATTCCATTAAAGTGGGACTCATGCAAGTCCCACTTTTTTTCGGAGCCTAGTAAAGTTACACAAAAAGGACTAGTGAAACTATTTTAAGCGAGAGAGCAGAGGCGGAACCATAGTCACGCGTACAATGGAGCGTTCGAGGATGGCTTCCGCTTTTATGTGTTCCCAATACTATGAAATAAAAAAACCGCCTAAAGAAGGAAAGCGCGGTGCACTTTAAAATCACGTATCGAAGTTGTGGAAAGAATATTTTATTAAAAAAAATGGAATGTACATATTGTATATTACAATGGGCTTAAGAGACTACAAGGCCTCCCGCCACTACAAGCTACGCCTTCATGGTAGGTTTTCCACCTTACCGCCCACCTGTGGGGCATTATCTTTCTTTGAAATAAGCTTTGGGGACAACATGTAGGTGCCGAAATGCCTCAATGCCGAGGTGCCTCAGAGCTACAAAGTGCAGCCCGGCCCAACCCGCGGTACATACCCCGCTACCGAAGTTCCTTCTTCTTCGACCCCGATCAAAAATGCTTCACCCCCAACCTCCATGAATGTTATGCAAGGCATGCAGATCCCTTTGCGCCTTTCGAGTCGTGGAAATTTTTTTCGCTCACCCTCGCCTTTGGACGCTCCATAGAGTCGAAAGCAACCCCGCCCGTGAGCCCTAATGTTGTATCCTTGAATTCGTGTCAGATCACCGCCACCTAGAAGACATGAAAGCCATAATTAACAATTACATGCACCATTAGCTATGATCATTAAAAAGGAATTGCAAAACGTATTGTGGGTTTTCATTCATTCTTTTCAGTAATGTCCTTTCTCGACTGAAGTCGAAAAGTCCAAGACAAGTGATCGATAGTTGCTATGCCCGTAGGATACGCTTTATCCACATATTCCACAAAATTACAAAATGAATACAATTTTACAAATCACCATAAAATTTCTTGTCCATGGCTTTCATAATTTCCGCTCCATCGGGTCGAATTCTCCTTAAGGTTCTGATACTTCCCCGAGGACGCCGCCTACCGTAATTGAAAACCCGCCTCTAAAGGCCGGAATGAGGTCGAGCGCAGCCATTGGTCCGTTATAAACTCTTCCTGCTGATAGCTCTTGGCTATGATCATGTTCTCTCAAAGTATGATAGCACTTGTAAGCTTGTCATCTACAATAATAGTGTTATATTTACCGTAACACCGTAGGCCTCGTAAACATTTTCCAATTTTTTGACCATTATCTCCTTGCCTCCCGCGGATCGCCGTGATTCTAGGTCCTTCACGAAGTCTACCTTTTCTTGGCCCCAAACAAACTTGAGTTTCAAAAAATTCACCCAATCACCTTAAGAACATTGGTTACATTTGTCTTCGCCATACATGACCGTGATAGCCACATCAAATCCCCGCCTATGCACCAATCGATAATCTCCTTAGCTCGGGCCTGACATAGACGACTTTTGCTCCCCTCAGATACTTCGGGCCCCCCTTCGCTTGGATGTTGAGTCGAGGGGCATCTTTATCGCGGATACACCGCAGCCAAGACACCATTGATATCAAAGATTATAAGTTTTGTCTACGCTTCGATCCCGATTGTCACCGTTCTCGAATTAAAATGATTGATCCGCTGACAGCACCGGATGAAAATCTTCTCGCATGCTAAAACTAGTCGAGGCAAAGGTCCACATTGGCGGCTTCCTTTCTTCGAGATTTGTCCTTGGGTCGAGGACTAACCGGACAGATTTATATCGCCTTCTCCGAAATAAGGTAGAATGTTAGTATCGGTTGCCCGGTGGTATTTTCACTCGCGAAGTCGAAAAGTCCACATAGAGAGGGTTCTCGACCATGAAGTCGAAAAGTACACATAGAGAGGTTCTCGACCGCGAGTCGAGAAAGTCCACATAGAGAGATTCTCGACCGCCGAAATCGATAAACTCTTAATGCATGAAATAAAGCAAAGACAAAGTAGTTGAGTACTAACCTTTCCGCTATTTTCTCAAGTAGCTGGGTTTGCAGCCTTCTTCATCAATTCCTTCTAATTAGGTCCTCCTCTTCTTGCACTTTGGTCGCCGCCTTCCTCATCACGCCCATCCTTTCTCTTGGCCACATAATGGTCATGGACGAAGCTCTAGGTATGATTTTATCGCGGTCGCACTCATGTCCTTGACCCAACAATAGATACCGCTTTCACCCCCGGCACGAGCACCCCGGGCTAACAAGCCATTCATGTACCACTCCCACAAGATTTTGTTCCTTTTCAACCAAGCTCAGATGAAGTACTTGATTACTCTCGCCTTTATGGGTACCTATGTATCGGACCCTTTGGCTCCATCTTTGCCGACTTTGTCAATCGCTGGGACGGCCTCCATGAATCCCGCCAAGGCCCAAGGTTCCATGTTTTCCCCGATACCATGAACTTATCTAGGTAGGCCCCGCTTTTTGGCCAAAACTCCTCAAAATCTGCATTCTTCTTCGATACCAACACCAAAATAACGCTTTGCAAAGCTTGGCGCTTTGGGTAGTCCAAATCGCGACTCGCATCCAATTCATACACACCGCATAATACTCTATTAAAGTAGTTGATCTCAAATTTTCGCCATTGTGAAACAAGAGGGTCTGCTCACCGCATGTAACACAAGGAAACCGAAAGTTTCCACCGGCCATATCCGTGCAAGTTTTGTACCACCGCCAATATCCGCTTCTTTTCAGAGAACACCCTTTGGTCTTCTATCATGTTTATGACTTAATAATGCCACAGCCCTCGCAGCTAAGCTCGAGACCACCGGCCCTTTGTGGACCCGTGAGTTACCAAGTATGGAGGGGAGCTATCATCCATATTAAATGGCATCACCCCGAAGTCCAAGTTTTTTCTTCAAGATTGCAATGGCCCGCTCAGTGGAAGGCATCCGCCTTTTTGTTTCTCGTGAGCTTTGAGTTGGCATAAGGCGCATTACATACGGCCGAAGTTCCTTCATGTCGCCGCCATCAAGCTTGGTGGCCCTCTCGCTTGTAACACTCAAAATCCCGATTCATTGCAGCTATGTTGCACCATTCTCGTTATGCCCTCCTCCAACGCACTTCTCTTTTAGGACTGGCATAATCTTTTGCATCCCGCAACTTCAAGTTTCTCGACTTTCTTAACAAAATTGTGCCATCAAGGATCTTCTCTTGCAGTCCAAAGTTTCGGTCCGGCATTCCCTCGTATCCTCTTCATGAACTGCTTGTTGAAGAGTTTTGATCCGCCCGGTGGGAAACTCTCCAAGCCGCCCTCGCCTTTTGACTAAGCAGATCAGATCTCCTCCATTTCTCCCACACACAGTGCTCACCGCAGTCATACCGGGTCCGATAAGGACCCTTGGCTTTCCTTGACTTTTTTTCTTCCCATCCTCTTCATCCGCCTCCTCCTCATCCTCTTCCGTGAGAACGATTCCGACAACTTCCTCGGTCTTCCATTTGTCTCAAGGTGCCTTGTTTCTCCGGGCCAGTGATAGCCCAATGCCTTCCACTACCGGCCAAATGAATGATCCGTCCGGACACGGGCCGCAGAAGGGAGGTAGTCGCCGATGTTAGAACAATGAAATGGGGGTGGCTTTGACTCGAAGTCGGTGAAAGTCGAAGGTATTCGTTCGGGCGCTAGAGTTTCACTCAGCGAGTCGAGAATGCGAGCCACAAAGGGGGCTTGGGTATGGAGTGCACCGATGGGACGCATTCTAATTCACAGTCGAGAAACCCACTAAAAGGCCAGTGGAGTTTTTGGCTTTCTCGACTGCAGTCGAAAAGTCAAAGGCATTTCGTCCGGTTCGCTTTCTAATTCGGGCGCGAAGTCGAAAGTCGGGCATTCCGCCTAGGGTTGTGGAGTTTCGACCAAGCGAGTCGAGAATGCTGCCCATGCAAGGCCGCCCACACCCACGCCAATCGCGGGTCAGATTCTCACTCGCGGAGTTGAGGAACCCACCAAAGGCCAAGTGGAGTGTTTTTCGCTTTCGACTCGGGCGAAGTCGAGAACCCTTAGGTCGGGCAGGATATACCTTATGTAGCTGGTGACCCTTCCTATGGTATTCGGCAAAGGGTGGATGCCGGGCTAGCTCTGGCCAATGGTGTTTCGACAGTAATCCTCGCACTCCCGCTTGGCATACTTGTCCTGATTCTCTCGTGGCACTTCATTCTCTTTCGCAAAGAATTGCGCCGCCTCGGTCAATGCCGCCCATCAACTACATAGAACCCGGTGGTTTTAGCCATTAGGTCCTCCACCGTGGCTCCACCGTAACAATTCACGGCCTTTTTGTTGTAAGGGATGACATCTGCCGGTATGGGATCCGCGACGGATGCCGGACCATGAGATTAAAAATCTCCAAAGATATGACTATGATTGAATTCCCTATGATTGTATAGCACGGCGCTCCTGGGGCAGTAAATCTTGAGCCGACCAACATCAATCAAGAACTTGAAGCCCATTCCAAGAGGGTAAAACCGCGCTGACGCCCATTTTCTCGGGCCCTTTGTGACCGCTTATCTGCTCATCCGGGTCCATGTTCTCGCGAGCTGGACAACTCCTCCTCTCGCATCGTAAAACAGCCATCCTCATCGATTCATGACTTCGCTCCTTTCTACAACCGCCTCACCCCGACCATCTCCTTTATGCACTTCAATGTGACAGACTCTTTTCAACACATTGGACCTAAAACGCCCCTTGATTGAAAAGCTTTTCCCCGACCTTAGAAATCTCCACCCCGAGATCTCTTGAGGTTAGTGTTCCAGCCTCCTTCATCCCTCCGTGTCCTTCCAACCCGTGATTCGCAATTTACCGGGGCTTTTATCCGTCCCCTTTGATTTTGCTCATTGAGGAATGCTAATAGGTTGCAACCGGATGTTAGGTTGAATGTTAGGTTGAATGTTATGGTTGATTGTTAAGGATGGATGTTGAGGTTAGATGGTAAGGTTGAATGTTAGGTTTAACATGAGGTATGCATTTAACATTATTAAGTAATAAATATTAAATATTAAATAAGTATTTTTATTTAAAAAAATATTAATTAAATATTAAATAATTAATTAATATTACAAAATATTTGATTAATATTGATGTGTCTATTGTTTTTGTTTTGCATAGGTGGCTTCCACACATTGCAAGGTCCAAGAAAAGCAATGTCCAAGACCTTCCCAAGAAAAAGCAATGTCCTAGGCTCCAATGGAGAAAAATGGAATGCTTATTACTACACCCATGCAACGGTCAAGTTTTCGCAGAGGGCATCATAACGGCTGTGGATCCATCCGATAGTGTCAATGACGAGAGGCTTGGTGATGATCACTTGGGTGTTGGTGTGGGCAAGCTCCTTATCCAGCTTGACACAATTATGTCCTGTGGGGCCTCCAGCAGGTGCATTGTGTGTCTCCGGATTGATAGAGTCCCAAACTCGCTTGAGATGGCCAATGAGACATATCACACACAAGAATGGACTCCCCTAGAAGGCCCATCTCAAGAAGACAACCCAGAAACAACTCGTGCCATGCGTAAGACATGGTATTGATGTGCACCCTCCGTCACAAAGAAGAGGCGCCACTGCTTTCATAAAAGACAAACCAAAAGTGCCTAAGAGGCCTAGAAGTGCAAATACTTGAAAAGGAAAGAAAGCATAGCAGCCACAAAGGAAAACTTGGAGGCAAAGTGAGGGGACAGAGTGTCAGCAGCCTAGATTGCACAATTAAATATAGTGTGGATGAGCTAGTTGAGATAAGGTCCCAAAGACATTGGTCACCGCAGTAGGACGTGATTAATTTCGCCTACTCATTGTATAGAAATTCGTAACATGATGAAGACACAGCATACCGCTTTATCAATTGAGAGGACACAAGGTATGTATGAAAGCAATACGATGGATTCTTGGCCTTAGCAAGACATCATTTTACAGATACCGGGAACAAGTTAAAACAGGTCATCGCTTGTTCCAAAGATGGCAATTACATGTCTTTGAAGCCTAGGGCAAACACTCAAGGCAATTGCGTTGTTTGAGAGCTTTGTCGCACATGTCCCAATCTATGCCACATAAGTCCAAGGTGAACGAAAGCACGGTCCGACCGGTGCGAGGGTGTTGCCACAACATTACATCCGTAAACAAAGGTCTCAAAGAGGTGAATGCTATTCTAGAAACCGTAGGAGGCCGCCACTCTCTCAATCAGATGAAGCGTGATGTGGAAAAACATTTCTGACGCGGTAGTCTTACAAAGAAATGCCTTTCTCGGCGCAACACCTGCATTCAATTGAAGGATACACTTGCATCAACCGCAATAGAGAAAGAAAGGATGGCAATAAGGGAGCAAATAGCGATCACCAATCGCACCAAGTATCATGCATACCAATTTATTGGCAATGGCTTAACCTTTTCACAAATGCAACCCCGACAGATACTTGTGCATAATACACGATAAGATGGACCAGCACAAGACTTTCCCCGCCTAACCTAGACCCTTTGCCCAAGAGATGTCGAATGCTTTTCGATGAAAGTAAGCTTGGCAGTGTCCTCACTCATGGCCATGGAACCGCACATATGGTCACTTTGTGCTTGATCTATGGAAAGACGATCCGAATTTCCACGGAGCTCTATCTTCAAGACCCCGAGAACACTTGAGAGGGGATCTATAGCGGGAGGAGGTATTCTCCCTCAGCCCCATCTTTGATGCATTGATGGATGACCACCGCCGCTTATCAAAGGCGATACATGAACTCACATCAAAGGTGTCGAAAGAAACAAGGAGGACTTGGGATGAGTTCCCATACATGAGAAACAACCGCCTCGAGGAGCTATGTGTTCACCGACAACCGCTGGAAAGAAAACAAGAATAGGTGGATGTTTGGGGCAATGTCATACCCGACCGCAGTGGGGAGTCTTCAAGGTTGTGAAAGTGGGATTCATGATGGTTGGACACACACATGATGATATAGATGCATTCTTTGGAGTTTTCTCGCCAAGCTCAAGAGAGAACGGACAAGTCTCCTGAACCGATGGATATATTTGAGAGCTGCACTAATCCCAATCCTATGGCTTTCTTTGATGGACGAGGTTGCGATTGAAATCATTTGTTGAGGGATACCTTTTGTTTGGTATCCGCTCTGATCGCCGAGGACAAATCAAGGCCAAGACGATCTATGGAGTCCCACAGGGCGCATCCCCGAAAACAAGTGTGTCACACGGATTTTGCTAAAACAACCGTAACAACCGAGAACGTAAAACAATCGCTAACGTAAGCCAAAACAAAACAAGAACGCATGAAATGAAGACAATCGGAATCCATTGATATATCACAAGAACAAACAGAGCTCATGAGCGAAAGCAACCAGCGCCACACTATATGTCCGGCCCCGGCAACCAAAACAAGAGCTAAACAAACTAGGGCAAACCCCCAAAGATATATAGCACAAATCGACGGCCCGAGGGCCTAATCGATCGAAAACAGCCCCGGCCCCGCTATGATGACAAAAAGGGCTCCACTATTTGTACCGACCTTGAGTCCGTGTTGGCAAAACGTCTCGAAAGCAGCCTGATGGAGACCTGCCGTGAGACTACTTGGATCCTATCTCGCCCAAAACCGCCAACACAGCCTGGGCCTCCATCGGCCACCGCCTCACGCCGCTTCTTGGTCGCTACGAGGACTCCACCATGCTCGGGCCTTGGTATCCCTTTGGCTCTGCCCGCCCGGCTCATGTAATAGGTATAGGCCCCTGCGGTTCCATAGGTGTGAGGCACAGACTAACACTCCCCCTCACTACCCTACACTTGCCGTGGAAGAAAAGGTGGTAGATACTCTGGAGGTGGGAATTGCCAACATGTTGCCGACCGTTGTCCGGCCGGTGGTTCAAACCTCTCGCCAGATGCAGCCAATTGAAGGCGCCGACGCCTAAATCTGCGGGCGTGGTTCCCGCCAAAGGCTGGTGTGGCATCAATTAGGAACCGCGGTAGCGACCATTTCCTCAAAGGCCGATGAATGTTAGCAGGGAGTTGAGTGGTTTCCATCAACAAAGAATGTTCCGTGTCATGCAAAGTCACGCTTTGCATTTGGATTGCAGCCGTATATAGTTCTTTCTCTTGCAAGAGTACTTTGGAGAATAGCAACTAGGGCAGCACAAAAGGTTGCCTCGCTTGAAGACGTATGATCCGTGAAGTTTGTGCAATCTCCATAAAGGCCGTTAGGGCCCGCAATAGCACCTTCCGTGGTATGCCGTAAGTGTTCATTCGGCATATATATCCAATTTGTGGTGTTGCACAAGGTTTCACCTTCACGCCGAGGCGGCGCCCCGACAAAGCGCGGATCCCATCTAAAATCTTCCGTGATGTTTAAGGGTGTCCACCGCTCATGTTCTCGTCATCATCTGGTCCAAAACGACCGCCTCCAACCCGATGTACAAGTGGTGAAATTCTCATGGGCACCAAACATATGGAGCGGGCTGATTTCTCCGAGGCGGGCAAAGGCCGCGGATCAGCCATAGCCGCGATGAAAAGTTGGACCAAGTCTCATATAGCTTGTCCGCATACCGCCGCCTGCCTATGCCAAGATAATGTGAGTGTCCAATGAAGTGGGTCTCCAATCAAGTGGAAGCATCGGTTGTTGCAAGAAGGCATTCAAGGTAGCTAAAAATGCATGGTGTTGCATAAAGAGCTGGGCCATGGATACTCCAAGATCTTCATTAAAGAGCTGACGAATTGCTGCATCCAATTCCGCTAACCATAGTGGAATTTGATCTCTGATGCTTGGAAGAAATTCCTGAAGAGCCTTCTGCTCCAAATCTTTCAAATGTCTGTTGGCTGCCACTAGAAGAAGCATCCGCGTGGTTTGTCCCGTGAAGTGTTCGGGGTCTTCGCTGTCATGCGTGTGCTCAATGTAGGCCAAATAATAATCATGGATCACATAGGCCATTTGTGCAATAGTTCGCAGAGCAAAATACTCAACATCTTCTACAAAGAGTAACCCAAAATTGATAAGGGCACAGAGAGTGTCCTGATCTCTAGCATTCAGGTTTGGCCATAGGTTATCAATGTCCAAGTTGGTCAGTGATACCGAGGGATCTTGCAGATTGTGCTGTAAGAGAAACAAATGCCTGCGTGAGCAGACATAGTCATAGTAACTTGCTGGCTTCTGGTAATCCTTTGGAGTTTCATGTGCCAGCTGGAGCGTGAGATTTGCACGTTCTAGGTTCTCATCACCGCTTGTTCTCATTGCCTCAGAACGCCGCTCCGCATCGAGGATCCGCTTTTTTTTGCCGCTATTTGCCGTTGGTGCTTTCTCGACAAGTCTTGTGGTTGACGGATCGTAGGGGCCCCTCGAACCGTGAACTCTCTAAGCTTGTTTTGAGTTCTCGCAATTTCCTTAGCCTCGTGTTTCCACTTTTTCCCCGAAATGATCAATCTGGTGGTCCGCAGCGGGTGGCAAAAGTGAGTGTCCTTGGTTTTGCAATCCCCTCGCCGAGATCCAAATTTCTCGGTTTCAAGAGTCCGAACTCACCGAGTAAGCTCATTGTTTTGAGATCTTAACCCATCATTAGCAATGGAAAGATCTTGAAAATTTTGTTTTAACTCGAATTGAGCTTGTACCGGGTCATAGAGTCTTGTAACTTGTCATATGCTTTTTTGTGTGCGCTGCGTTCTCCTCTCCTCGCAAAGAAGCATTTGACCATGTTTGTGCCGATTCTCGCCCCTCAAAGGTTGCGTAGATTCTTTTGAGGTCCGCTATTTCCATCCATATGAAGTGCCCGCATTTAATCAAGCCGGGTTGCCTATGTTCTCGTATGAACCGATTGTTCAATTCCCCGAACCGGCCAAGACATGCCGCGGGCGCCTATCCGATAATTGAAAACAACCCGGGCGTGGATGTTGCCGGTGAAAAGAACCGGTTGGTGCCGACCGGATTGAGTTTGGTTGATGGATTTGAATGAATCTTCCGAATCAACTCGATGACGGCGGCCTGCTGACGAAAGCCGGAGAGTTGGCCCGCCCATTTGCCGGTGGAGGTTGTTGGACAACAGCCTATCCGAGAATCGTTCTTGCCGCCGACCTCTCTAAACCGATCGCTCGTAATGTGGTGGCAACCGTGGTGCTTGGAGTACCAAATTGCCTGCTTTTGCAATCGCATTGTTGTCCCGAGTTTGGAGGAGTCGATATCTCTCATGGCGTAAATAACTTGTCTCCCCCGCCAGGAACTTAGCTGGTTGGAATGAGTTGTATGGGCAGGGGTACCGGGCGTCAATGATGGCTTGGAAATGTGCTCCCATGGAGCAATCAAAAACTTGTCCCGCCGCCGTCGGAGCTTATCTAACTCCTCAAAAATGCTCGTACAAGAACCGAAGCCAATTGATGGAAGTGTCTGGGTGGATGGCAATCTTGGCAAGGGAATAGAAGGGTGCATTGATTTGGGAGTTTTTGAAAGAGTGGCCAAGAAGTCTCGCCCACGTAAATTTTATAAAGGGGTGTGGGTTTTATCAAAGGATGTGATGGTGGTGGTACCGACTTGTATGGAGTCCGGGAGAACGGGAGATATTATATGAAGAAATATCTCAGGGCCAAGCTTAATTAGATGTTTGCGAAGAGAAAAGGTGGTGGCAATTTGGGCTTGAGAAAGAGTGATAGGGTTACCATCAACAAAAGTTTGATGATGCCCTTCCGTAGTTTGGACGATGGGCTACAAATTGTTTCAACCGGTGGGGTTCGAATCGAAATGGCATTTCAAAGAAAGGGTAATAACCCAACTTTTACTAAAGCATCATGATTCACACCTTTGAGAGGGAGCGAAACCGCTGTCGTTGAGAATTTCTCGATTCGCACATAGCGCCACATCCATGGGTGTCGCAGCCACCAAGGGTCGATCGACCGAAGAAGCCATGCTTTGAAGAAGTGTCGAGCCATGCTTTGTTCGGGCGAGCCGAGAGGAAGGCAAAGGCGATGAAGGTAAAGCAATGTTGGTTACGCCACGGAGGCAAAGTACCGGGATTTTTTTTTTTTTTTTTTTTTTTTTTTTTTGAAAAGAAGCCGGCGCTGATGCGCATGTGTGTCAACTAGTCGCGAATCTCGAGAGAACAATAACCGCCTAATTTAGAGCGATCCGGTTTGGCGTAGAACCGCTGATGTGAGACTTGAAGAGTAAATACGGACGCCTTAACCGCTACTTGGTTGTCGTAATAATTAAAAGAAGGGGCTAAAAAGCCTTTAAATGTAATGAAAATATCTTATGGGGCCGTGGATTCTCAAATATGGTCGATTTGACGCTCGTTAGTGGTCGATTGCCACGCGGACTGCCACCTCACCAAGCGCAGGGTGTTGTGCTATAAAAGAGAACCAAGAGTTTGAATTGCCGTGGTTTTTGTTTGGCGGCAGATGAGTTCCAAGGCCGCTGATCCTCGTGGCTTCTCCTTATACCGATTTCTTAACGCGCCGATGAACGATGTCGACCTATGGCGTTGAAGAACCGCGGATCCCCATGGATCCCTCGGCCGGAAGCTCTGGCTATGGCGCCGAGTGGACGCCCTACTATACGGACGCTGTGGTGCACCGACCGGGCACCTCTCGCTTGGGTTCCTGATTGCGGGTGGAGTGTCCACCGGATGAAAATCGCGCTTTAGGGGTGTTAACCCCAAAAATTTTGTAAACTCAAGGGATCCTTCCGGTGAAAAATCCCCTTTACCGCTGTAGCCTTCGGCAATTTTTGTATATAATAGAAAGATCGGAGGCGATATTGCTATACTCCTGTGTTGTTTTGTGTTTCTTCGGTATATGAGTCTGTGGTTCGTGGTCGCCGCTTCGCTCTGAATTTCTTCACTCGATAGCCCATTAACCAATGTTGAAAAAGGTGTGCCGCCGAGATATTCTAGTTGTAAAACACCGTGATGTGGTATCCGAAAGTTACTTTGTATGGTCCAAGCCAGCGATTTTTGAGCTTTCCAGGAAATTTCTGATAGCGAGAATCATAGAGTAGAACCAAATCTCCAATCTGAAAGTGTTTTGTCTTGATGTGTTTGTCATGGCATTTTTTTTGCAGGTGTTGGCCTTGTTGGACTCATAAAGTTGCATCTCTTCGAAGTTCATCTAATTTTTCCAATTGATAAACTCGTTCTTGCAGTGCTGCAGTAGGGTTTTCATGTGTTGCCAATTGAAACTTAAGTGCAGGGAGCACAAACTCAAAAGGCATTAAGGCCTCTTGGCCATAAACAAGTCGAAAGGGTGTTTGCCCTGTTGCAATCTTATAGGTTGTGTTATAAGCCCATAAGACAGTTGGTAGTTTATCTTGCCGCCTTTGCGCTTCAGATTGTCACGGTTTTGTTGGTATTTTTACCTTCGTGAATTGTTCAAATAGGTAGTATTTCAGCTTGTTTGGTTAAGAACTTTAATGGGCGCCAAAGCGCAGGACAATATTTCGGTAAAGAACTTTGGCCGTGCTGGCAGCCGTGTTGTCCGTTAAGGCACAGGCTTCAGCCCATTTTGTTGCGTAGTCCGTGAAAACCAAAATGTAGCGTGCGCGCGTGTTGAGTGCGGGAGGATCCACGGGACCTACAAAATCCATTCCCCATTTTTGAAATGGGAGAGGCGTATATTGGCGTGAGCGGCAGAAAGCGCCACGGGCGGGTCTACTAAGCTCGACAAATATCACACGAAAGGCAGTGTATTTGTGAGTATCTTTAAACAAATAGGCCCAAGAGTATCCCGCAAGGAGAATTTTCCCCGTCAGATTTTTCTCCAATCGAAATGTCCACTTCCCAATCCTTCGTGGGCATTCCTTATAATTTCACGCCTTCATGAGGCGTAACACATCTTCTTAGGACATTGTCCTTCCCCGCTTGTAAATGTGTCCCGCGACCATTGTGTAGTCGCTTTCTCTTAAAAATTGTTGCTTCGCATGTTGTCCGCAAGAGGTAGCGTAGCATCAGTTCCTGTGATTGTTCCCGCGAGAAGATATCGCCTCAGAGTCACCGCATTCAGCAGGGCGCTGCCGCGACTAGAAAAAAGTTGTTCTTCCGAAATGTGTCCGAACACCTTCCGATTTGTCATCCGTGGTGTATGCGATGATATAGTCCGAACCGCGGTGTGCACGCCCGTGCTTGTGAATTATTTCAAAGGGGGCAAACTCCCGGAGCAAAGAAGACCCATCGAGCAATGCGCCCCGTATGGATTTGTTGATCAAGTACAGAGTGCCCGATGATCTACAAAAACTTAATGTGACTTCCAAGAAGATAATGTCCGAATCCCGCATTACGTAAGATCGCACCAAGAGCTTCACGCCTCGCTGCGTAGTAGTTTTTTCAGCCAGGATTGAGTTTCCTACTTGCAAATCGAACAGTTTGTCTTGTTGTGGGGCATGTTCTTGAGCAAGAACAGCCCTATTGCAAATGCGTAAACATCTACGCGAACATGAAATGGTTTGTCCCAATCGGGTGGTGTGAGTACCGGTGCCTTCGTAAGAAGAATCTTGAGTTTCAAATGCTTGATTCGCCGAGTCCATGACCAAGTGGACTCATTGCCCGCCGGGCCAGTGTATTGATCTCGCAATTGGTGCCAACCCCGAAATGAAGGTGGCATAGTAATTTACCTTACCAAGGAAAGATCGCGGTCTCCTTGATATTCGGCCGGTGGTCGCGGCTTTGAGTATACAAATTGATTTTTGCCGGATCTCGTGGGTGATACCATGGCGGCTAACCACATGACCCCATAGTACACCAGAGGTGACACAAAATGTACATTTCTCTGGGTTGAGACTGATACCTGATTCAGCACAGCGCTGAAAAACGAGTTCAAGTTTGGCAAGATGAGTCTACCGCGGCCGCAGACGCGAAAAAGTCATCTTGAAAGACTTGAAGAAACGGGTGTTCTTGCATGAATTCCTCGAAGACCGCAAGCATTATCCTTTGGAATGTTGACGGAGAGTTTGATAATCCAAAAGGAACAACCTTATAGGCAAATGTACCCCAAGGTGTTGTGAATGTTGTTTTGAGTTGATCTTCTTCCTTGATGGATATTTGATTATATCCAGAGAAGCCATCCATGAAGGAGTACATCTCGTGGCCTGCTACATCTTCCAATACTTGATCGCTGAAAGGAAGTGGGAAGTGATCCCGCCCGCGGGCGTGATTGAGCTTTCGATAGTCCACGCAAACTCGAATTTTCCCATTGTGCTTCGTGAGCAATAACAATTGGGCTCACCCATTCAATGTTTGACCTCATAGATCGTACCCAATACAAGGAGTTTGTCAATTTCGCCTTGGCACGCTCTCTATAATTTGGGTTGAGCCTGCATCGCCGCTGCTAGATTGGTCGCGGCATCCGGTTTGGTTGGTATTGAGAGTTCTCCCAACTCTTTTTGATTCCACGCAAGTCTTTGTAGCTCCACGCAAAAACGCGCTTTTTGAGTAATCAGACAGCCTTTGTTTACTAAGGTGTTGGAAACATTCCTAGCCAACCGGATGTGTTGTTTTTCTCCAAGGTCAATTATATCTACCTCAGGTGTCTCGATGTGTGGGACAACCTGATCTCCTTGAATTTCATGTGCTGGCTCCTGAAAGAGCACAGGGTGTTCTTCTTGTCCAATCTTGAAGAACAAAGATGTACCACTATTTTCTCCAGGCTATCTTCCGAATAGGAGGAGTAGCCGTGGTTATCCGATCTTCCCGCGGTACCGTGGTTACCCGATTACAAGATGTCGTAAGGATCTACAAGTGATGCAACCGCTTTTATCGATATCCATGTTTTCCCATGGGTGATTGTATTCGGGAATGCCGTGAGTGGCAAACCCGCGGCATTGACCGGTAAGTGTTGTGTACCGTGTCAGAATCGCTATCTGACATAGGTGTCTCCGCATTCTCAACCGAGATCAGCTTTCCTGTAACAAGATCCATTGTTGCAGTGTAGTTATCATTCGTGATGACCAGTTTGTCATTTGCCCAAGAGGAATAGCTTTTGCTTTATGAGAAAAAAGGTCTCCCCACAACCATTTCATAATCACCAAGATCTTCTCCCCGCTTCCAAACTCCAAAAGTCATGGTGAACCGCAAATCTCCAATGTTAATAAAAACTAGTTGTGTGACTCCTTGTGGTCGCTGATGTGACCATTAGCCGCTTTGATATCGTAAGGGGCCGGGTGTAGCCGCTGATGCCCAGCCTTCTTACGGAGGTTATCCGTGATGAGGTTAACAAATACGCCACCATCAATCAACATGGTCTACAAGATTCGCCCACGCTGCATGCACCGTGGGTGTCGGGTTTTAACATTGTTAACCGGGTAAAGCAGCAAAGGCCGAGAGTTGTGATCCGAAAGCGTGACATAACCGCAAGATTGTTGCCGACCGAAAGTGGTATCTTGATCTTGGCAAGTTCCCGCTGAAGTTCCAACGAAATGCCGCGAGTGATTGGTGGTTCAACCGGTGCCGGCTCGCGGGTAGAGAAACAACAACATTGTTTAGTAAGTCTACTTCAAAGAATGTTGATTGCCGGTGTCATGCCCGAACCGACGCCGTTTCTTTCATTGGGGCCTTGCCCGTTGCTTGAGATCGCGTGGTTGCATTCACGGATTTCAGAGTTTGTCCTTCTTCATGCTGCATTATTTTCAGTAATGCCTGTCGGAGTTCTGGTATCAAATGAGGCATGTGTTGATCGATGTTAAACTTGACTCGATTTTTTTGTCCGTGGTCGGGCTTGAATCAGATCCGTAGCAAAGGCCCGATGTACCGGCCGCTTTGACTTTGCCGCGGTGTTTGTGAGGAATAGTTTCAACCCAATTTGAAGGCTGAAAGTTGGTAAGAACATGCAAGATTTCTTCTTGTATTTGATTGTCGAACCGGCGCGAGTTTTGGTTGTTGTTGTGGTCGCCGCTGTTGTGCAAAGTTGCGCTTTGTTGTTGCCGAGGAGCCGCTGGTGGTCTCGCGGGTAGGGCATGGGCCCTTTTTTCCGCTTGCCACCCGCTTTACATCGGGCGCGAGGCGCATTTCCATTGTTTGGTTGGTACCTTGAATTGGTAAACGAACGACAGGTAGTTGAGGGCAATCTGAGTATTAATGTCCCCATTGCTTACAGTGGTAACACTAAACCTTGTTTGGGTCATAATTGGATCGTGAGGTAGATCCGTTTTGTTGCTGCGGCTGTGATTGAGCTGCAGGTTGTTGTTGCTGCATGGGTCGTGGTCTGCATGTACCGAACCGGGAGGATCATTCTCAGATCTTTTGGTTGTGGATTTGGATTTTTGCACTCTTCCGTGGTATGGTTGATCATGTTGCACTTGATGCACTGCTTTACACCGAGTACCGAGCTACATTCATTTGGATAATGCCCTGGGTAATTGCAATAATGGTACCAAACTTCACTTCTTTAGAGCGCAGCCCACCGTGGTCGCTGGTCGCGGGGGTGTTGGTTGAGCAAATGGGAGCATCGCTGGTTGATCTCCACGGCTTGAAACATGAACCGAATGGTTCACGAAGTTCAATTGCTTCCCCAAGAGTCTTGGGTCTCAAGTACTGGCCATGAGTCCGATGTTCTTAGGGAGACCCCGCAAAACCGCATAAGGATCCGACTCAAGGGGGTACCCTTGAGTTTGTTTACCAAGAGCCGCAAGCGATCCGAGAATCTCGAAAGCCCTTTGGGATCCCGCTTGATAGTGTTCGCTGATTCAATAGCCGCTGGTCATCAGCTAAAGAACTATAATGTGAGAGGAAAGATTCACAAGATGATCTTCCAATCTTGCTTCCAATTCCCTTTGTTGGTCGAGCCACCAAAAGGGGGCTCCACGCAAGGATGTAGAGAACACATGAAATTTTATCTTCGGTCATCATGCCCGCTGAGAACCGCTAAGGACTCAAACTCTTCCATGTGTGCCTGCATTTTCTTCAATAGTTGTGCCCTTTGTGTTGCCAAAAAGGGATACGTGATCTTGAAATTGTGTCCCATCCTTTCAACTCTTAGGACTACTTGGAGGACTCTTAGGATTTGTAGGGAATGGAAATAGAGTCGCTTGGTCCGATGTAGACGCAAATAGTGGTATCTCACGAGAGATTCACAAATGGTGATGTAGACATCTAAAGGGTTGGAACAACAAAGAGGACCGGAATAAAATGTGTTGTCGGGATTGAGAAACCGACAGCTTGGTTGGGGTATAGACAAAGGAGGGAGCGCATGCCTCCCCGCCCCAAAGATAGATTTCCCATTGCATAAGCATTACATAAATTTTCATAATACGCAGTTACCTCGGGATGTTGAGATCCATGCTGAGGAGGCGGCGGATTTGAGTATTCTGCAAATAAGTGACCCATCTCCGATCTGGAGGGTGATCGTGGTAGGTGATTCTCGAACCAAGACGATTCGTGGTTGTCTCGATGTTGGTGGAACAGATCGCGTTTCGCTCTAGGAGAGAAAATATCCCATCCAAAGGCGCATATCCATTGAATCTGAATGGCGAGACATCGCCCTTTTATCATGGCGAGTCGCCTCGACTCCATTTGTTGCTGAACTTCTGCTGGTGTAAAAAAAGGGTTAGACATTACTTCATGCAAGATCTACTATAAGACCCGGCACGAGGCGCCAAAGTTTGGTGGTATCCGCTCTGGATCGCTCGAGGACAGATCCGCGAAGACAGATCTATGGAGTCCCAAGCAGGCGATCCTCGAAAACAAGTGTGTCACGCGGGATTTTGCTAAAACAACCAGAGCAACTGAGAACAGAAAACAATATGCTAACAGAAGCCAAAACAAAACAAGAACGCATGAAATGAAGACAATCGGTAATCCATTGATATATCACAAGAACAAACAGAGCTCATGAGCGAAAGCAACCAGCGACACTATATGTCCGGCCCCGGCAACCAAAACAAGAGCTAAACAAACTAGGGCAAACCCCCAAGATATATAGTACAAAAATCGACGGCCCGAGGGCCTAATCGATCGGAAAATAGCCCCGCCCCCGCTATGATGACAAAAAGGGCTCCACTACTTGTACCGACCTTGAGTCCGTGTTGGCAAAACTGCCCGAAAGCAGCCCGATGGAGCCCTCGCTATGAGACTACTTGGATCCTATATGTCCAAAAACCGCCAACACAGCCGCGGCCTCCATCGGGCCACCGCCTCTACGCTTCTTGGTCGCTACGGGGGGACTCCACCATGCTCGGGGGCCTTGGTATCCCTTGGCTCGGGCCTGGGCTCATGTAATAGGTATAGGCCTGTGTCTCCATAGGTGTGAGGCACAGGACTAACACTTTTGGATGGTAAGGATCAATTGACAGGCCACACAAAGCCACTTCAATTTAAGTTCTGGGTGAGAGATGGAATACCAATCATGCAATATAAGTGGAGGCCAGGCGACAAGTTGTGGATGCCAGTGCAAGGGATTGAAATGTGGAAAAGGGGCCCTTCTGGGGAAGTTCTTCTTCCTAATGGAGAGCCAAACCCACTTCCTCCCTTCAAGACGATTAAAGACTCTAGCCAGCTGGTGAAGGGCATCGAAGATTACATAAAGCATTGGGAGGACGTAAGAAAGGGCAAGCATACCTCCTCTCTTAAGAAAAGTCACATGGACTCTCTGATTAGTTACTGGGAGAAAGTTGTGAAATGCCTAGAAACGGAACAACCATGTGGAGAGAAGTTGAAAGACGGTTTCTTGCCAGAGTCTAGATGGCAGGGTTCTCCAGGGGCAAGGCGCACAGATATAACTGGCTTGAACAATGGCTCCAAGTGGTGGGTGGGAAGCAAAGCCTCAAAGCCAAAGTGGTTTGATCTTCCTGAGTGGGATCCTTTCGAGGACATCAAGGAAGGCTACTTTGTGCTGGTAAGACCTGATGATGAGGATTGTCCAATATGGTTGGGGGTGGCAATCTCTGATGTAACCACAAGCATGCCTGATGGAGAAGAGATTCATCCTGGGTTCCAAATTCAGTACTGGGAACCTGTTGGAAGGCATAAGAGGGGAGACTTGAAAGGGCAAAGACAATCGAATCGCTGGGAGAAGAGGTGGAGAGTGAACCCTGCTGATCCAGTCAGGAGAAAGTTGGTGGAGTGTGTAGTTTGGTCATACCCAACTTGCCATATCACAAAAGACAAGACTCACAAGATCCCCAAGAAGGAAATGGACAAAGCCATGAGCAACCTCCATGCCATTGAATTGTATGAGAGCAGAGAAAACCATGAGAGTGCATCAAATCCATGAGGTGGTTCCCAACTCGTGGTTTGTAAATTCTATGAGAAAAAATAGGTGGGGCAGTTGAGAAAATACTCGACCCACAAACTGTAAAATGTATGATTAAAACATGACTTTCTGCTTATACTATGATGTGTATCTCTATCTCATCTTTCAATGAAATCTATGTTTTTTTGTATGAGTCCCATTTTATATGGATGAGTCTCCCCCCTCAGGATGAGTCCCACTTTAATGGAATGATGCTTATGGGAAGTTGATTTGGCAGAGCTTGCTCAAATGGTATGGATATAGAATAAGGCTTTGATGGTAAGCAAGGCAACTATTGTGCAGATGAATAATGATAAACTGGTGCACCTGCATGACAAATCAACATGATCAGTATTTTGCAAGCCTGCTTGATGGGAAATTGATTTGGCAGAGCTTGCTCAAATGGTATGGATATGAAATAAGGTTTTGATGCTAGGCAAGACAACTGATGTGCAAATGAATGATGGTCAACTGGTGAACCTGCATGATAGCCAAACTAATTAGCATTTGCAAGCCTGTCTGATGGGAAGTTGATTTGGCAGATCTTGCTCAAATGGTATGGATATAGAATAAGGCTTTGATGGTAAGCAAGGCAACTATCGTGCAGATGAATAATGATAAACTGGTGCACCTGCATAACAATCAACATGATCAGTATTTTGCAAGCCTGCTTGATGGGAAGTTGATTTGGCAGAGCTTGCTCAAATGGTATGGATATGAAATAAGGCTTTGATGCTAGGCAAGACAACTGATGTGCAAATGAATGATGGTCAACTGGTGAACCTGCATGGAAATTACTAACAAATGGAACTCGAATCTCTTGAAGACAACATCTTTTTAGCTAATATGACCTGCTGAAGCTGCACACTACACTCTTTAGCAGAAAGACAACTCTAAAACAACACACATATTAAAGCAAATCTAATATTTAGATGAACTTAACTAATCAAGCATCTGCAGACCAAAGTTTTTTTTTGTTTTCAAATGTTTTTCCAATTTCTTAAGTTTTCAAATTCATGACCTAAGTCATAGTTACCAAATACGGCCGTATTTTTCGTATAAAACAAAAAATAAGGTATTTTTAAGAAATCCATATTAAATACGGAATACGGTGGTCCAAAAATACGGTTGTCAAATACGGCATTTTTTTCTTAATACGGCGTATTTTCCGTTGTTTACATCCGTTGTTTGTAACAAAACAAAACCAAAACTTTTGATTAAAAGTGAATGTCCAACAAAAAAAACGCCTTCCTCTCCTCGATTTCACGGCCGACTCGCTCGATCCGGCGGGCAACGACGGCAGCAGGGGAAACCAAAGAAATCACCGGCAAAGAACGCCTCTAGATTTAGTTTAGCCGGACATGTTTCAGCCATCCATACTTTTTAGTTTGAACAAGATAATGATTTGGTGATGTGGGCTGGGCTACAGGCTTGCATGGGTATTTGGTGTGAAGAACAAAAGGATCCGATGCGCGAGTGTAAGGCGGCTTGCATGGGTCTGAAGCACAAACTTAAGAATTGAGTTTAGTTCAGAAAAACTCTACTGATCAATAGGTTAACAAGAAACTTTATGCTCTTCAAACTTGATCGAGCGTTCCGTGGCAGTGATGCAGAAGCTGTAGAAATTTCAAGGTATATTTGTCCATTCATGTTTATTTTATGTCCTTTCTTTCTACAAAATTTTGTGTTTCTGGTTTATGGTTTCTATTGAGGGAAGATGGTCCTTTCCCCGAAGCTCATCAAAGAATGAATTGTGTTGGTGCCGCTCGAAAGTGGCACACAATTATAACGATTTTATGCGATAGTGGTGCACGCCATTTGAGCAAATTCTATAATCCGTAATATTTGACAAAGCAGGGGCTGATGCCAACAAAATTTAAAGGACTGAATTTATGGAGTGAAAATATGAAACTGGAGAAGTTCAATGCATGTATCAAATTCGCACTATGAAGGAGCATTATAATTTGTATTAACTAACAAGTAAGCCTTTACTTGGAAACCATTTATCTGCTTTATATGCCTGCTTCCACGTTTTATCTGCTCTCTTAAATAGACTACTTATATTGTTTATGACTTTTATGCATTCTCTCATATTGTTTATAAAGAAACCATTGTTCTATATCCATTGCATTCTCTCATATTGTTCATGAAGAAAACATTGTTATGTCCAATGATATATTGGATCCAATGACACCAAATGCTGATGTATATTTTGTATCAGGTTCATGTATATTGTGCTGATGTATAAATTTATGCTGATGTGTTTTAAACTCTGTTTTATGTTTTGAACTATGTTCTATACTATGTTCTAAACGTTTTAAGTGGTATGCCGTATTTTTTGTATTCGTTTTTCATATTTTGTATTCGCTTTTTTTCGAAAGCATGCCGTGATCGTGATTCGTGATCCGTGATCCGTAACTATGACCTAAGTACAACTTGGAACCTAACTTCACTAAAAATGCTTTTCAAATCATACAAACAGACATAATGCAACATGTTGTTGCCAGTACCTCTTCAGATGCATAATGTTGATAGGATTGGGCAGCTCATAGTCTTCACTTACAGATTTCAACCAGTATGAGTCTTTCCCTGCTATACCTATCACTTCAAAAGGCCCTTCCCATAGATTTTCAAGTTTGCTTGCAGTATTTTCCCTTGCTTTATTCCACTTCATAACTAATTCCTTTTTTTGAGCAGCCTTTTGAAGGCTGCAATATCCTTGGCCTTTTTTAGCATGATATACTATTCTGCTTCATATCTTTGTTCTTCCAGTTGCATTAACCTGACACATCTCTCTCTCACAGCCTCCTCCATTTCCAAATTGATCATGTGAGCCAATCTGAGTGAGGGTAACTTAAGTTCTACAGGAACTACAGATTCCACACCATAGACCAAACTAAAAGGTGTGTGTTTGGTAGAGTTCTTGACAGTGGTTCTGTAGGCCCATAAAGCATCATAAAGCTTTACATGCCAGTCTCTTTTGGATAGACTAACAGTCTTTTGCAATATAGACTTAAGAACCTTGTTAGTTGATTCAGCCTGACCATTGCCTTGTGGATAGTATGCTGAGCTTTTAACATGTTTGACTTTAAGAATGCTCAGGAGTGTGGCAATAACTTGGTTAACAAATTGAGTCCCCCTATCAGATATGATTTTAAAAGGAATACCAAACCTGCTGCAGATATTTTCATGCAAGAATCTAGCAGTTGTGAAAGAATTGGCTTCCCTAAGAGGTACAAAATTTCCGCCCATTTGGTGAAGTAATCAGTTGCAACCAAAATATACTGATGTTGAGTAGATGAGGGAGGGTCTAAGGGCCCTATGAAGTCTAATCCCCAAATTTGAAATGGTCCAGGTGACACTATGGCGGTAAGAGGTGCTGGTTGCAATGTTCTCTTGCCAAAAATCCGACACTTATGACAAAGATTTAATTTTATTATAGCAATCCTTAAATAAAGTTGGCCAAAAATATCCTCGACCTCATAATTTTTTTTTTGTCAGAGTGTCCGCAAAGAAAATGTCCTCCACAAATGCCCTCATGGCATGCATCTATGATCAATTCTGCTTCATCCTTGTCAACACATCTAAATAGCACACCTTCTTTGTCTACCTTGCATAACACATCCCCAATGAGTCTGAAAGTTTTGCACTTTTCTTTGAACCTCCTCAACTGATTGCTATTCATCTTTTGGGTGACTCAAAGATGCTCCAAATAATATTTAATGTCACCGCCAATCCAAGATCTCATTGCTAAAAGCCACCATGTCAAGAGTGATTTTCACATTCAAACCTTCTTGATCCTCATATTCAAACATCATGTTAGTTAGATAAGCACTAGGATCTTCAATAATATCGAATTTCAGACCTTGCAAGCTCACCGCATAGTTTTGCCTTTGGGTAGATTCTTGGCAAACAAAAGTGTCAATGGATTTTGCCTCATGAAGACTTGTGTATGGTCGTCAAAGCAGCTAGTGTCCTTGTTTCTCCAAGAGGGAACATGAGTGCAAAGAAAGACTTTTCTCTAGTTTTTGATATCCGAAGTTTAGTCTCGACTAGATTTTGCTTGAAAAGGCTATGATCCCATCATCCTCAGAAAGCAATGCTAGACCTATAGCTCTTTTAGTAACACTTATATAGGCAAAGGAAGGCCTTTGTGTGATCAGAGGTTTTAAGAGAGTAGAATTGCAAAGGGACTCTATAATTTTGTCAGCATCCCGCAAACATTATCCCGATTTATCAAAATATGTTTGCTCTCATTTTTGGAAAATTTCCCAACCTTGGTTAACTTAGCAATAGGACTAATGGTGTGTGAAAACTCTTGACCTCGCTTTGAGGGTTTTGGTGGTGTCACCTCCTCAATGCTTCCAATTTGCTTGCACCACCGATTCCTTCAAGAGATACTTCATGGCCAAGTAAATCCCCTTTGAACAAAAGAAAACACATTTTTTGGATTTAGACTCACTCCTCCTCGCTCCGCATAATGAACACAATTTGGTCGATAATTGTAATGTTCATTGATAGTCGTACCTAAACACAAATCATCTAAGAACACCAAATGATTGGTAGGCATCTCCTTGAAGATAGTATCCATGGCTCTCTCGAAAGTAGCTGAAGCATTCATTAGTCCAAATGGCATTTTTCTCATTGCAAAATTACCCCAAGGTGTGATGAAGGCGCTTTTGGTTTGATCTTCCTCCTTTATGCTAATCTGATTGAAACCTCAAAACCATCCTAAAATGAGTAATTTCCTTACATGCTACCGCATGTAGCACTTCTTCCAAAAAGGCAAGGGATAACAATCCTTGACTCAGAGCTTTATTAAGATCTCTCAGAATCAATGCATATCCCGATTGTCTTGTTCTTTTTTCAACAGAACTATGCAAGATAACCATTCTCGATTTATAATTTTTGATATCACTCCAAAGATCTTTCATTTTGTTCAACTTTTCCCCGACCAAAGTCAGCAATGATCCATTAATTCTTCTCAACCTTTACATCACCGGGTTTCATGCCTTCTTTTGTTTTTATCTCGAACTCACATATTTTCTTGTCTACACCCCCTCACCATTGTAATCCCAGCAAAGACATCACTTCACTCTTCAAAAAATTCTATAACTTTGCTTTCATCTTCTTCTTGAAATAAATCCCCTACATAAAGTGTTCTCTCCCCGCCATTCTTCTAGATTTTCAATTCTTTTGACCTCGCTTTTCTTCACTAGCATTAATCACTAGTATAGGATAAAGTTGTTGTAATTCCTTCCTTTCCAACTCCTCTTCATTGATAGCACCCTCAGCCAAATGTTCCAACAGTACATTTCCGCAAAGTGCATCAGCCTCTGGATTGAATTCCCTAGGCACATGATGTATCTCCCATTTGTTGAATATCTTTTAGAACTGCCCTATCCTGATTTTTTGTTTGGTATTCACCCGACACCTGCTTGCAGATCAACTGTGAGTCTCCAAAAACAACAAGCTCATCTATTCCTAAATGTTGGCTTCTTGTAGTCCTGCTAAGAGAGCCCCTGTATTTTGCCACATTTGATGTGATATCCGATGAATTCTCGCCAACCTTAGCTAGGAGCTTATTAGAATTATCTTTGATAATTGCAAAGACAAGCACCACATTCAATTTTTAGAAATTCCTCCATCAAACCACATATAAGCATGCTTACCCGGGTCAGTATTAATTTGTACCCATTGTTGAACTTGTTGCAATTGTAGGGGCAAAGGAGCCTCATACTCCCATAAGGACTTTGGGATAGCATGTCCATCTCAATGAAATTTAAGGCTTCTAATTCACCAGCCTCTATTGTAAATAGTCACTTTCCTTTAGACCAGATTGGTCTTGCATCCACTATTGAGAGCCACCTCTTGCCCAAAAGTAAATCATATATGTCAGTATTCTCATTCACCCCTTCAAAAGCAACAACCACAAAACTAGCAGCTACAACAATGCCTTTAATATCAATTAAAACGCTGCTGACTATACCTATGGGATGGATCTTTGTGTTTGAAAAGGATTTTAAAACCTTAGGTGCTCTCTTGTCCACCTCTAAACCACAAGACTTCATGATGTGATGTGGCATCACATTCAAAGGAGAACCTCCATCCAATAAGACTTTGGTTAGCATTTTTTTACCAATGCTTGCAACACAAGTAAAAGGACCTGGATTAGCATCATCCTGTGGTAATACAAACTCACCAATGTGGTTTGTGAGAGTCTCCTCTTCTTCCCTGTTTAGGCTAAGCAACTTTTTTCTGTATGAAGGAGCAATCCTAAGCAAGGTCAATAAATCTATGCTTATCTTTGAATTTTTTTAGCAAGATTTCTAAATCTCTCCCTCTTTATCTTTTTTGATAAATCTTTGAGCTGGGGGAAGTGGTAATACCCGATTGGCTTCATTGTTCTTCTCTTTTTCCTGATGAGTAAATTTTTGAGTAGGAGGATGAGGCATTTTGTCTCCATTGTTTTTTTCTTTTGCTGAGTGTTCCTCTTTAGTCACAAGCTCTGTTTCCTTACCTTTTGACTCCTACATTCCTCTGGTATGAACTTCCTCTTGATCTTCCATTTCCTGCACAAATCTAACAGATGCACTTGTTTCTCACGCCTTTGGCCGCCCCTCGCCGCAAAATATTCCTTGACATTACATTTGTCTTCAAGATGGCCTACACCTTTGCAAAATGTGCAAATAGGACACTCCCTGCCAAAATGACCTCTCCTGGCACACTTTAGACAAGGCCTGTAATAGCAAATGTCAGATGAATGACTATCTCTCAAACAATGCACACAGGGTGGGAAGATTCTCTTCTCAGGTTTCGAGGCTTTTAGTTCTTGGAGTTGTCTTGTAACTTCAGCCAATGCTTCTGCCATTTTGGTCAGCTCAGATTTTGAATCAAGCAGCAGGAGCAAAATTTACCCTTTCAACTTTCATATTCTTCTTCTCCTTCTCGCGACAAAGATAAATTGGCATTGATGATGTATATTCCTCGCCAAACTCGAGAAAAAGGATCATTAGTAAAACGCATGGTCTCAGTTGAACAAAAATATAAATCTGCTAATTCTGTGGTTTTTGTGAACGCCTGATGTATAGTACCAAAGCCTTCTGAATCTTGGATCCTGGTCATTTTCTTGTGTACCCTGGGTCTGTCACTCAGTCCATTAATGAAAGCTGCTACTAAATCCAGGGTATGGTGTGGCACTTGCTTAGTTTAACACTTGAGAAGGTAAGTATTGAATCTTTCAGTGTATTGGTGAATAGTTTCACCATGTTTGATATGAAATGAATGCAGTTTCAGGGCCAACTCTCTTGGTTTTACAAGCTTTCCAAATCTAGATAAGAACTTTGGCACAATTTCCTCCCAAGTTTTTGTCCCCAAGGCAATGACATAGTCCATCCAAGCTCTCACCTCCTCATTTTTAAAACATTTATTGAATTCTGAGAACTTGCAACCCTTCTTGTGCCCATGATCCTGGTAATACTCTTCAAAAACTTTCAGAAAATAATTGGCATTTATGCTAGGATCAAAGGTTGGTGCAGGAGTTGGCACAGTAAGCTCATAGGTTTGATGATGAAGACAGGTACTTCCTACTGCATTAATTCCCTGAGGCAAGGCAGAGTTCTCAGGGTTTTCTTGTGATTCTGAATGCTCAGCATGATCATTTCCTCTTCTTGGAGCCATGAGTCCTATTCCAGGAGCAGATCTCGGTAGGACCTCCAAAATGTTGAAGGCTTTCCTGGCAAACCTTCAACTTAGTGGTTTAGAACCTCCAGGTTGCTTAAGACAACCACTCTGATCCTTCAGAACCTGAAAATAACCTTGATATTTTCAAGATCAAACTGCTTTCCCTGAAGCAAAAAAAATACAGTGAGTAGAAACTCGTGGCATTTGAAATTTAAGCAAGCAATGGATTCTTGCAGTAGGATCTTCTAGAGAGGTGTGGGAAACTATGTTAAGAAGTCTAGGCAGAACGTAGTAGGGCAAGGTGTTCAAAATCAAGCCACTGACCAGGTCAAAAATTGGTCAATACCTCTGGCAGCAAGCTAATTTTCCCAGACTTGGTTTCACACAAGCTTTTTTAATTTTGTCAACTCAGGCTTATTCTAACTTGTCTGTGAGTTTGAGGCAACACATAATTTGTCTAAGAATAGTGATCTTTATTGCTAAGGTTGAACAAGAAGAGCTATTAGACAGACTGTGCACAAAACAGAGAGTGATTTTTTACAGAACTAAAACTAGACAACCTTTTTGTGAGTTTTCAAATGCTATGGTTCGGAAATAACTCCTACATCTAGTGCATCTCGTTTTAAGCTATACTTACACTGTAAGACTTCTAAGATTTAGATCAAACTCAGATGACAGTCAAAAGGCAGAATTTAAATCTAAGGTCGGATTTTCATTCGTAAGGTCACTCTAAAGATCAAACATCAATCATCCCGAGCTTTATGGTCTCAGGAACAGTTTTCAAAATAAATCAATTTGTCAATAATCCTAAATGATCAATAATCTCAATAGCCTGTCAATCTCCCGAATTTGAAGGCTAGGAGAGCAAATCCAACAAGCAGTCAATCAATCCGGCTTCGAAATGCTTCAGGTCGATCTTCTTCACGCGTATAGCCCCTAAAAATTTTGTGCAAGATCTCTTTTCTCTTAAAACGGCTCTGTTTTGTTCAAATCTTGGCAAATCAGGTTAAGCTTTTTTGAATTTTGTTTGTTTATGGGTTTAGGCGGGCACGGGATGATCAGGCGAGGTATCAGAGTCATGATTTGCCTTCTTGAAAATTAGAGTTCCTCAGAGAAATTTTTAAATATCCCACAAAAGCGCACCAAAAAAAAAATCGGGTATAAAAGGGGTAAATTTGCATTCCTTTTCGAATTGGCGTACACTATGACGGGAACCGGCTCCTACCCGCCCACATGCCACATGGTGCCAATGGGGGATGCGGATTGATGATGAGCTGGTGGGGGGTAGAAATGTGACTAGGATGGGGTAGAATAGGAAATTTTTTTGATATTTTTAATAACCCACACCTAATCCCAAGAATGAAAACCAATAGTCTCGATGGAATATTATGGCATATTCTTTTTCCCAAAGTGGAATATAAGGCAAGGACTTGACTTTTTGTCAAACAAAACTTGATTTTTTTGCAAAAACTTGCATAGTGTCAACACATGGGTATGAGGTGGCAAGAAAAGATGACTAGGCAAAAACCATGGGTATGAGGTGGAGGATGACGTGGCTAGGCACTTGACTCAACTTTTTGTCTGATCAAAAGATTTGTGATGATTTGTAAAAATGAGTGCCACGTGTATGGCATGGGTGATGAGGTGGATGGTGGTATGGTGATGATGTGGCCTTTCAAATGTCATGTGGATCTTCATCTCTTCTTTGGCCATCTTTGCATATTGAGCTTTACCACCTTTAGATATTATTTTTTGCAAGGTGTGAGGGGTTATTGCCATTTTTGAACATAGAACTTCTAGTGAGATGGAAGTGTGGAGTATGAGTGTGTGTATGAGTTTGAGCATGGATCTTTTGACTAGACAAAAAATATTGTCAAATGAGAAATAAGTGGTAAAGGAATGAAGATATTTGGTAGGGTTAATGGAGAGGAGGTGGCAAAAAGGTAGTAGCAATGGAGCCATAAACCAAAAACTTGATTGCACATACCATAATAATCTTGGGGGGTCTTCCAATCTTCAAATCTCTTCAAAAACTTAGACTGCTTGGCTTCTTCTCTCCTTTGTTTGATGCTTGATCTATTGAGATATCCTCATGAATGTCCTTCCTTAGTTCTTCAACAAAGAATTCTTCAAAGCTCTAATAATATTCAGGTCCTTATGGATGTAAGTCTCCACAACTGTAAATAGATTCTGAAAGTGAAACATTGGTGGCTTGCAAAAATCTTAAGATGTAGAATCTTTCCCATGCTGCCACAAAATGTGGCAGCACCATGTTCCAAGGTTCCTTAACCTGTTCGACAGTTGTTTCTGGAATCAAATCCTTGAGACCAGACAATACATCTTCAATGCTTAAAATTCCATCGTCATTTCTATTCAGTATCTTGAACAGCACTTCCATGCATTTTCTGAACCTTGTCTGTCTGGGTATAAATGCAAACCTTGCAGCATACTGTCTGAAAGTGAAGCATCCCCTACCAAAACTATCAAATATGGAGAAAACCTGCTTAAGAGGACCACAGTCTGGCAGTCCAAATGATGCAACAAAGTCGTCATATTTCACTACACTATTTTTCTTCGTGATCTAGCAACCTAAACTTGAAATAGAAAGCTTTAGCCTCTTTAATATTCAACTTGTAAAGCTTTTCAAACTTCCCAAACTCTAAAGCAGCAATTCCGCTTAGAATCCTTCATTGTTTCTCGCCTTTGAATGAGAAGAAGGTCTTCAAAGTCGTGGTTCGCCATAACTACATTAAGAGCCTTGGCCATTGTCGCTCTAACTCTTTCAAAGAAAGAGGCGAGGATTTTTCTCGCTCAAACAATGTTGGTTCAATAGTCGGTAAGTATTCCACTTCCATAAAGTTATGAAACCGAGTCATAAGGCTAAACAACAAGAAGTATATGGTTGGACCATGAGCAACCCAAGCAGATCTAGGTGAACATGTGGGTACCGACCAACATGGGCGGACCGATAGCCGATTAAATGCCCCCGCTTTGTAAGAAACCAAAACCCTTCCATTGGTGGTGGTAGCCTCGTGAAAGATCGCCACTCTACTCCACCATTGCATCCGCTCTTCTTTAATTCTCCTCCAAAGAATGCGCCTTGAATCAAGCGAGCCACTTGCTGATGGCAATAACTTGCATGGCTCGATGATGGCACCCATAACAGGTAGCTCAAGTTCTCTTGGACAAAGGATCGCTTGAAACAAAATAAAAACTAGATCCACAAATGTAACATGGTTGCAAACCAAAATGGGAGCTTGATCTCTTGGCGAGAGGAACCTTTTGATTCTTGAAATCCACATAAAACAACAAAACCCTAGCTAAAATTCTACCTAAGAATGTAAGCCTTCACCTCCAAATCGAGAAAGAACCATCATTCAAATAAATTTAGAATATGTCGTAATTTTTGAGTGTTTTCAAAGTGTGCCTTTTTAGTAGCATATAAAAATTTACGCGTTTCACCCAAAAAGTATGCAAATGTAATTTCATATAATTCACAAAAAGCCCAATACTTGCCAAAATAACACACATTGCAAAAAGACGGAAGAAGAAAATTTACATAATTCTTTCAGTTTCTTCAAGCAACCCCAAAGATATCATAGCCTTCTTCCTTATCTCTTGAGGTATTGTAATCCTCACATTTCTACCTGGAGGCATCATAGGCTTGCCATTCTCATCCCTATGCCATATTTCCTCCCTCCTCTCCACTCTTTCTCCTCAAGGTCTCGCCTTCCATTGAAATATTGAATCCCATCTCTCACCCGTAAAGTGGTGAATTGAAGAGGCCCGAATGACCTTCAAGGTCCAAGGTATAACCATCCACAAAACTTTTTCCAATCGTGCACTCTTCTATGAGAGAGCCTATAGGGTTTGGAGTAGTGCTGCTTCAGTACACAACTATACTTGCCAAATAATGCATCCATGCCCGGGCATCAAAAACCCCAAATTCTCACTTTCAAATATGCCCACATCTGTTTAGTAGGATAGGAAAGAAAACATCCACCTGTTCTTATTTTGGCCAGCACAATTATCGGGTTGCACGAGGAGCCTTCTAGGCAGATCTTCTGGCTCTAGCACGTGAAGGTCCAACCTGTGCACTAGATCCTAGCCCTTTGACTCTGGTTGCAAAGTTGTTTGAAGTTGCTATGGTCACATGATTGAAATGCTTCTTCCATAGCCTACTAAAGCTAGGTTGGGATATTGGAGGAATTTCCAATTCTCGAAGTTCAGAATTCACTTCCTCCAGAATACTTTTTTGAGTACAATGTGATGGTAACCTTTTCTCAACAACTGCTGTTCTCTTCTCATCCCTTCTGCTTTTGTGTGGCATACACTCTGCATTGAACTCAATATATTTTTCAAATATCTCCCTAGCAGCCAATGTCCTAGCGGTTGGTCTCAACAAGCCATTATTTCCATGCAAAGCAATCCTTGTCCCTTCTGCCTGCTTTTTTTTGTAATTGTACCATGATGAATTTGGAATTGCATGGATACTCCGCCATGCTTTTTTACATATCCATTTGCCTAGCAAAGGGTATCTTTTATTGTTTGGAGCTCTTTCATCCTCAAGTGCATGCTCGAAAACTGAGTACATGTAGGTCCTTCTTTCATCAACAGTATACTCTTGAATAGTGGCTCTTGCTTCCACCAATTGTTCTATTGTAAAGAATTGCATACAACTAGCCCAACAACAATGTAAGCCCCTAACCTTCAACATAGTCTCAGGTGTTGTATCACTAATCAACTTGGCTCTCTTGCTAGGATAATGTCTAACAACTGATACTTCTCCCCGTTTGCCTAGGTTCAGGGTACCCACTGCCAATGGATCAGGATCAAGACAATCATTATCCCCAACAACCTCTGGCTCTGGAAAAAGGTAATCCTCCACAAACTGAACACTATTCATAGGCCATGGCAGGATGCAAGGAACCTCCAATTGCTTGACACAACCAAAACATTCCCTTACCTTTCCAGTTGTCTTCCAACATTGAAATTGCCCCTAGCCTTTCATCATTAACAGCTTGCCCAGGATCTGCTAGTACAATGACTCCTAGAGAAATTACACCATTTTTAGTAAGTTACCAAAGAGTATGTGAATATCATATGCAAAATACATACATTTATGACATAAAAAGAGTTAAAATGAAACATGTATAAAACAGGAAAATCCTTAGTAAAATGCCTACTTTACATACATTAATAAAAATGGGAAAGGACGAAATTAGTTAAAACCAGAAATATCCAAGCAATTGTGATAATTTAATAAAGCCTGTTACACACTTTATGTGGACATAGAAATCGAGGAAATGAAATCCAAAACGTATTTAAATATTAAATGATCAAAAGTGAGAAAAGACATAAAAAGTATCTTTTTGGCAGTTTATAAAAAGCAACCGTAAATACTAAATGCCTTAAATGCAATATTCCCTATATATTCCCTAGATGCTATACCTGTCGGGTATATCGTACGCCTGGCGTGTGTTCAGGTAATTAAGTATTTGCACGAATTAATTTTGCCCTAGATTTCTAATTGTGCCTATATAAACCGAATTCACGCTCCAAAAAATCTGCTCCCGCTTCTTTCCGACCCTCGGCAATCCGTCGCCGTCTAACAAGCTTGAGTCGTTCCAAAGCAGGCTTCGTTCGTTCGTAATAAGTCATCAAACTCGACTTTCAGGCTACATAAGTAATCAAACCCGACTGTCTACAAAGGTTTTTACAGGTTAGATGTTTCTACAAGTTTATTTCAAGAAGAGAAAGCCAGGGATCTTAATCGAGCCAGAAGGAAAGCAGATGATGTTTATGGAAGCAAGATTAGCTTCTCATAAATTTCATCTGATTTCCTTTTGGCTCTAGTAAGTCCTTGCCTTTTGTTCTTGAATGAATGTTGTAGCATGCATGAATAGATTTCATGTTTTCAAACTTCTTAAAGACTTTATTTCTATAAACAGACTTATTTCTGATTTGGAAATGCATGTCTACAGCAGGTTTATTTTTAGAACAAATACTGCAGGATTCAGTCGAGACAATGGAACCAGATGATGTTCATGAAAGCAGGAATAGCTTTCTATGAACCTCATCTGCTTCTTTTTGTTTCAAGTGAATCTTTGCAGTATTTGCCTTGAAGCAAACATGCTGTAGCAAGCTTGATGCATTATATATATGTCAGCTCTAGTTTCTATTATCTATTAGGAATGGTTAGAGAGTTTTTAGACGTGTCTTAAGATCTCACGAAAAAACAAGGCTACTGTAATCTTTTAGTTTAGATTAGGCTCCAGTTCTTTCATCCTAACCCCTTAGCCAGCACACGCTGGGCGTGCATATTTTTCATCCAAATCCCTTAGCCATCACACGCTGGGCGCGTAGTCCTTTTCCGTGCCCAAGGGTTGCGGGCTGTTACATGCCTGGCGTGTGATTTGTTTTCTTCTCCATATTGTTTCTTGTCTGCCTGTTTCTTGTCTTGCCTGGCGAGTATGTATCTGAGTGTGACACGCTAGGCGTGTTACACTTTTCCATGTTAATACTAACATTCTGACTTTCTTCTAATAGATGGCGCCACAAGAAGACCCTAGCAGTCAGGAGGCTTCAAGCATTCCAATTCCTGCAGGGCCTATTGTTCCTGCAGTGCCTATTCCCAGATATGAACCACCTATGTATCCACTTCACTACTTGGAGCATCTCAGAGAATTCTTCCTGCAGCGCCGGGCAGCTATGAGATTAGCAAGTGAAGTCATGGGATTGTCACGGAGGATGAAAGTCTTGCATGATCATTTCGAGAAGGCAATTGATGAGCTGATCGAACTAGATACTCGCAACCGGCGGCTAGAAATTGAGAACTCTGAGTTGCGATTCCTTGTGGGTACCCTGTCCCGATTTTCTGATGAACCTGTGCCAGGGTTTCCTGTAGATGAACCTCCTTTGCTAGGGTTTCCGGCAGAGTTGCTTGGGCCTTTCTGATGAGGAGCCGAGGCGTAATCCGGCCGAAGGTCGAAGGGCAGAAGGCGGATCCTATATCTCAGTTGGATTAAATTGGATCTGTATCTCAGTTTTGTATATCCTGGATTCTAATCCAATTTTGTAAACTTTTGTGATCAATATACATTGTTGGTGATCAACCAACGGCTTTGTCTCATACTTTAAACCCATCAGAACCCATCGCACATAATTTTAACAATCGACTTTCTTGTCTCTATCGCCTCTTTTACTTTAACCTATCAGTACATACCTTTTAATTGATTTCTTGGCCTCATGAGGTATGACAATTTGTAATCGGATCTCCGAAATAAATTCCATGACCTTGCAGAGAAGTTCGCAGGGCCCGATTCGCAGTGCTCAAGCCTCCCGACATCGTGGAAATAGGATATTAGAGGGGCAAAAGAAATTCAATCAAACAAAAGAATAGGCGGATAAAAGTAATAATGAAAGCAAAGGGCTAAAAAATTCAATTAGACCGAGATTAGACATTTAGGCGGATGAAAGTTATTTTTGAAAGTAATAAATCAAGGCGTACGGGTTATTTTTAAAGTAATCTTGGTCGTGACTACTTTTAGGTCAAGAAGATTTCGGAATTTTATTCAAGCTCAGCACCGCCTATTTCGATTCATATAAAATTTAAGCTCGGTTTCAGGTCGAGGTCGGTCGAGGCGACGCCACCGAAAGCAAGCTCCTACTCCAGGCAAGCTCCTACTCCAGGTATTCTACTGCAGGTTTTGTTTCGTTTTTCAGATTGTTAAGGTTTGCATGAATCAAAAATGAAAAGCCCAAGAACCGCCACATTGGTGAAAAAAAACATTGGCTACAAAAATTTCTTTGCATGTCTTTGTATGTAGCCTGGTATTTCATGTCTTTTGCATGCATGTCTTTGCATGTAGCCTGCATTGCAAAGCCAATGTAGCCGATACTAAATTCTAGCCCTGAATTCCTTTCTTACGATGTTTCGGCTTTTTTTAGTATTAATCGATGTAGAAAAATTTTTAGATACTCAAAACAAAACTGAAATGGAAGTAACAAAAAAAGGCACAAGGCCATTGATTTCATTCATTTTTGAGCCCTTTCGGCTATTACATTCAAGAACGATCCAAGCTACATAATTCTTCATAGTCTTCGCTTTTTCAAGCCGCCTTTCAAACTCTTCCGAAGTCCGGGGTCTCAAATTTGCCGGCATGGCGATTCAGCCTTCCTCATCATCGCCCTCTTTTTTCTTCGGCGATTCAGCCCTCGACCTTTCCCGCTCGGCTTCTTCCGACTCCAAAGAACTGGCTGGCCGATGATGAATTTTCATAATCGAGTAGTCCTCCATTCTTCGTAACCATCGAGCCGCTATCCGAAATGCCGCTTTCAGATCAAAGGCGCTAACCTCCCGCCAGGGGAACCTCGCCAACCCCCGCAGAGCCTCCTACGAGGGGTAGGGTGATCAGACGGCGTTTGCTTTCAGGAGAGGAACTGGAATTGGCAGGGGAAGCAGAGCCCTCCGGCATGACGGAGTTGGAAGCTTGGCATGAAGGGGAGGCGGAGCGCGAGCGAGGGCGCTTCGGCATGACGGGCAAGGAATTGGATGAGATGATGAATTGGAATTAGGCTTAAATACCTTAAAGAGACGATTTAGTGGCGCGAATTAAATGTCGTAGGCGAGAATTTTCGTACATAGGATTTTCGTATCACAGGAATCGTAGGCAAAATTATTAGTAAGATATGACGTATCATAGGAATCGTAGGCAAAATTATTAGTAAGATAGGACGTGAAATGAAATCAAAATGAAATTCATAATTTAATAGAAATGACCGTAAGTAGACTGCTGATTGTCAAAGAATACACGCCAAGCATGTGAGCTTTCAATTCACGTATCATAGGAATCGTAGGCAAAATTATCAGTAAGATATGACGTATCATAGGAATCGTAGGTAAATTATTAATAAGATAGGACGTGAAATGAAATCAAAATGAAATTCATAATTTAATAGAAATGACCGTAAGTAGACATTTGTTAAACTGCTGATTGTCAAAGAATACACGCCAAGCGTGTGAGCTTTCAATCCTGTTTGTTTTTTTAACTCTTTTGTTTGATGTGGAATCGTTTTTGATGCCCTAAGCCACGGTGGAGTTGGACTAGTATGAGCGTTTAATTCACGTTAAGCGTGAATTAAATAATGCGAGCTTTCATTCACGCCAAGCGTGATCTCGTATTTAGGGAAGTTTGCTAAATCATAATTCTGTTTGTTTTTGCAGTGCCAAAGAGGAAGAGAGCTGGACTTAATGCTCTTCTCTTCTCCAGGAAGAATGAATCGGACAAGATGACTAAACAAGCGATCGTAATCTCCCGTGAGGAGGAGGTCGACATTTACTGCGAAGTGCTTTTGGAGTTCACGCACAAGCAAAAGAAGGATCTAGTCAGACGCACTCACTATAGAATGACAACAGCGCAGACGCACTCACCGTAGAATGACAACGGCGAAAACCAAGATGAAAGGTATGAAATCGCGCCAGGCGTGATACAATTTGTCTTTAGTCTGATATGAAATCGCGGTTCCGGGCGTGGCTTTTAATGGTGTTTGATTGTTGATTAAATCACGCCCGCGCGATTTAGTTTGCTCTTTTGGCTTAAATGAAATCTCGCCCGGCGCGTTTTTAATGGTGTTTGATTGTTGATTAAATCACGCCCGCTGCGATTTAGTTTGCTCTTTTGGCTTAAATGAAATCTCGCCCGGGCGGCTTTTAATGGTGTTTGATTGTTGATTAAATCACGCCCGCGATTTAGTTCGCCTTTAGTCATTGTTAAAACCACGCTAGCCATACTTTTCCCCGTTTTAACGCGATGAACAAATCACGCCTGGCGTTATTTTGTTCCGTCGATGTTTAATATAATGTTGTGCAACTTGATCATTTCTCAATGACTGGATATCATGTTTGATGTATCAACAGGCTGTGATGTATCAACACGCTGTGCAAAATGAAAGTGGATATAGCGGCCACACTTGAAGGAGATGCTAGATGAGGAATTGAGAAATATCAAGAGATACTCTGGATAGAAATGGATCAACCAAAAGGTCTTGAAGTTCACCTACCCTATCTTCATTAAACTCTTGAGTAACATGATGCTCTCAAATGTTTTTACTATGCAGGCCTTGAATCCACCATCTCATCATCCAAAGGCTTTTACAACAGATGATTTTCTGGTGAAGTTCATGCCCATTATGAGTAATTTGGCGGGCGAGGATGGCAGTGCGTGAAGTGTTAGATTCACATCCAGAACTAGATATAATAGCTGACATGGAACCACAACTTATTAAATATGTGGAAAAACATGGATTGGTCCCTTAAGTTTTTAGTGGAATAAATCGTAATTTTCTGTGGGATTCGTGTCATGTGTCCATAATTTCGGGGTTCCGATTGCATAAAAAATTATGCAATTTTCTATCATCTCACAAAGTATTTTCGTCTCCATGGTCTTCACTTTTGGTGTCACCTAGCTTGGCAAATTGGCTACTAATTTCGCATATATTGAGTACGTATCTAAAAAGGCTCATGGTAAATGCAATTTCTTGTGATTTATTAAGTCTATAAAAGAAATACAAAAAATCAAAAACCCCCTAGCAGATTCCCACAGGTTGGCGTGCTTTTGGAGTTGACATATTCTCAATTTATTTGAATGATGGTTAAAGGCTTGGTAAGCACATCTATAGCACCAACAAGAGCAAGCTTAGTGATCATGAGACCCAAGAACAGAACGGCTGCAAAAAGGATCATCCTGATGAGGCAAACAAGAAGCATGATGACGGATTTTAGGACTTCGTAGGGGGAAGATATGGCAAAGATACTATTGCAAAAGGGGTTAAAGGGCATATCTGCCTCCAAATGAGGGGGTGTATGAGTCCGACAGGAGAAGGGGCAGTGTGTTTCGGGGAAGGCTTGGATTGGACGATACGGGATGGAACAATGGGCGATGGTGGGGAGATATGGCGATCCATTGGAAAGCCTGAAGTTTTGGCAAGGCAGCCTCCGCCGAGCACGATAGCCACAGCCACGAAGGAAGAAGGAGATGAAGAAACTACATGAATTTTTGAAATTATCCTATCCATCGGATTGAAAAATATAGAATCCGACGGCTTACAATCATTTTGGTTGACGTGGCCTGCCACGTGGATAGCTTAGAATTGCACGGTTGCTACCCGCAAGGGTTAGGCAACCCTGCTAATAACACCAATTTAGATTTTCTACTAGAGAGTTCAATATTATGACTTGTCAACAATTTATCATGATATTCATGACTATCAAAAAAAGTTTGAGACAATGGGCGATGGTGGGGAGGTATGGCGATCCATTGGAAAGCCTGAAGTTTTGGCAAGGCAGCCTCCACCGAGCACGATAGCCACAGCCACGAAGGAAGAAGGAGATGAAGAAACTACATGAATTTTTGAAATTTTCCTATCCATCGGATTGAAAAATATTGAATCCGACGGCTTACAATCATTTTGGCTGACGTGGCCTGCCACGTGGATAGCTTAGAATTGCACGGTTGCTACCCGCAAGGGTTAGGCAACCCTGCTAATAACACCAATTTAGATTTTCTACTAGAGAGTTTATCAACAATATTATGACTTGTCAACAATTTATCATGATATTCATGACTATCAAAAAAAGTTTGAGTTTCATATTTCCAGAGTTCTATCAGGATTTGACATTTCATAAGGCCTTCATAACGTGAGCAAGCTTTGTACTTCATCCTGCAAACAATTACAATTCTTAGCAAGTCTTTATATGGAAGCCCAATAATAATATAAAGAATGAACCTGAAGGTGGTCGGCATTCTCTTGTTGCAAAATAATTGCCCATTTTTACGGTATGGCTCCAACCAAAACATGATGGAGTTGAAGTTTCTTTTTTTCCACTTGCAATGTTTTTTCAAAGTGGGCTTCCATCATATCCATGAGTTGCTTATTGTGTTCGGCAACCGTCTTTGACAATGAGCTAACATTACTTGCTCTATGTTTCCTAATGAAGCCTCCTCGCCAATGCCAATGGGATGGTGATCCCCTTCACTAGCTGCCCTGCTAGTGTCTGCAACAAATGCTGGATCCACATTCGGCCTACTTGATTGAAAAGAATTAAAGATCATATAAATGCTCTCGTCCAAAATTGAAGTTTATAATTTCTTTTTCAATCTTTGACAACGAAAATACTCGCATTCCCCGCCCTTTTATCAAGTCATGAATTGTTTTATACTCGCCAATCGATTTTCATATTTTGCACGACAACCATTTGCATCACGATCTGTATAACCATTCTCAATCATTTTATCTGCAATTTTTTTGCCATCTAATTATGGCTCATTTTCTTCGTGCGGATGAGGCTTCCAATGCTATCCATTCATCCTTTTTGTATTGAACAAGAAATCTAGTCTCCTCAAGTGACCAATTTCTGGACCTCTTCCGTTTGGAAGAGGATGGAATATCAGCACAAGAAGTATCACTTTTCTTAAAATTAGAAGTTGTTTGCTGCCCAAAAACAGATTCAAATCAGGCCAAGGGTTACTAATGATGGCCTAGGTTTATTCTGGACAATAATGGAAGGATTCGAGTAGTATCTTGGACAAAGAGTAGTCGCTAAACAATAATGGCAGCTCAAGAATATCATGAAACAACGAAGGACTATGACTAAAATTTAACATACGCTAACATGTTCCTCAAACAACGGACTTGAATCTTCAATACCATCTATAGTAAAGTCCCTCTATGTGACCGACATAGAAGCACCAAAACCTCCAACACCTTGATAAGAAGGCGCATAAATTAGACCACATAAATTAATTACATAAAAGTAGATGCATATTAGACACATGGCTGCCATAACTCCGGTTTAGTCACATTAGCTAAGCTATAACTCTGCCATAACTCTGTTTGAGATAGTGAAGGTCACTGTTCCATTAATTTTAATATCTCATATGGATTCAGTTTATTAACCTTTGGTTTGCCAATAGCTTGTCCCTGATGCAATTGGCAGTTTGGTGAACCTTGTGCTTGACCTACCAAATGATATTACCAAATGATATTTGAAGATTGATCAATCTGGAGGTATTGAATGCAATTTCATGCGATCTTAGTTCATTTAACATATAGAGAAGTGGTCCACTGGCAAGAGGGATGTTGGTATACATTATTCATGCACATGACTGCCATAACTCTGTTTTAGTTAGTCTAGCTAAGCCATAACTCTGTTTGAGTCACCTTAGCTGCCAAAAGGACTCCAAATGCTGCCATAACTCTGTTTGAGATGCTGCTGCCATAACTCTGTTTGAGTCACCTAAGCATACATTATTCATGCATATGACTGCCATAACTCTGTATTAGTCACCTTAGATTCAATGAAGTTTCATCTAGATTCTCAACAGGTTACAGTATGACAAAAGCAAAATCAAGCCAAAACCCCTTCCCGAGCACTGTCATTGTTGAAGCTGGGGTTTGAGAACACTAATGATCATACGGTGGTTATTCTTGAACCGGATCATGTCTACGGTGCTCTGCAATCGAGTGCATGTCTATGATAGGAGCTCAAGGATGTATGATAAAGCTCGTGGAAGATGGTAAATGTGGAATTAGTTGGTTGCTTGCTTATATGTGCACTTTGTGAAGGTTGTACTTTACCACAAGCTACAAATTGTACAACACTTATATATTATTCTCTAGGGCACTTAAATACCAAATACTATAGATATAAGAATTAATACCCCATGGTGCCCAGCCGAACTCATACTATTTGAATAATGTGGAGCTGAAGGTTACATTTCAAAGTACATTGCCGTAATATAGTCAAGTTCTAATAATAGTTCAATGTTGTTACTTTCCATTGTTGTCATGGCCAAGGTCCAGAATCCAGTCTCTTACGATCAATTTAATAATCCAACCCTATGGGACTTTGCCCCCTACCCATGGCTACCAAATCCACATGTGTGCAAGAAATCTAGGTTCTAAAGCACCAAAATAGGTTTTTCTTTTTTCGTTAAATTCAAGGAGCTTCATCCAAACTTTTTGGCAATTAGTGACATGTGCTTTCACCATTATGGTGTGCCACATGGCCGCCAAACTTGCTAAAAGTTTAAACCTTAACTCTTCATGTTTTCCATGCGACATGTTATAACTGCATCCTTTACTTTCCTTTCTTGAGGTCCGACTCCTCTAGCCTTTGCTCACCCTGGTCAGAGGTTATGGCTAGAAAGTTGTAAAGCCGAACTCTTATATGGTGCAAAATTGCCATTTAAATTATGTTGCCTTGATGTTCTCCCAGAATAAACACTGAATAAAAGTTTTGCTCACAATTTTACCTATTTCTACCAGGGCTATGCAATTACTGCAATAATAAATCTATGTGCATTTCAAAAAAAGCTGCTGGTAGAAGAGTCAGACTCATTCCAAAAGTAAATATGTCATTTCACATATTTTTTATAATTTATGCCCGTTCAAGCAACTCAAACCTACTAGGTACTGAATGTTGTGTTTTGAAGACATAATCGAGTTCTGCAGTGTCAATCATCTACTTCACACTCTCCACAGACCTTCAACAAAGAGCTCATGAATTCCAGGCATTATTAAGCCTTGATGCTGATCTAGTTAACATTGTTATGCCAACCGATGCCAATTGTGAAGATATTGAGGTCAAATTGATGGCCTCTTAAAAATGCTATTATTATATTGGAGACAGACTGAACTCCATGTCTATTATATTGAAGGTTGACAAAAACTCTTTCCTTCTTGAATGGGTTTGTGGAGAGTGCCTTTGCAAAAAGTGCAAGAGTGTGCATGTCTGATTATGAGTCAAAAAGCATTGGTACAACATGAGTAGCGGCCAGGAGAAAAATATGTCTGTCCCAAATGTAGAGATTTGAAGCATATGAAAAGCCACAAGCACCTCACAGATTTAATTAACATGATATGAAAGACAGGTTATGTACCACAAACCATCCCAGAATATGTTCGTCAAGCTGTTTCCGCCAGATTTAGATATCCGGTCAATAGTCCTAAATTATGGCTCGATGGAGTTCAAAAGAAATGGATAGAGCAGCCTCTGATACTCCATTTTCATCCCAGCCTTCTGCAGTTCCTGTGGCTAATTCAATTGCCAATCCTCCTAACAATGGAATCACTAGTGGTTGAGTCTACTTTCGTTGTATGATGCTACTCCATCTGCACCTCTTGTTGACAGTGAATATGTGAAGTTACAAACATCCACAGCAGTGGATTACTCAGTTCCAATGGGGCTGAATTTTTTTGGTCTATCAGAGGATGTAGAAAAGACAAATAGCATTGCTAGAAAAGGGCCTTCCGTTGATAATTCATTACAAAAGCATGCTATCTCTCAACAAGTTTGAGTAACACCAACGATGGTAAATCCAGACCTGTTAAAGATCTTCTTGGATACAAAGCTTCACCACGAGGCCAGAATACAGAGGCCAGCCCGGATGTACATCTGGGCAACAGGAAGGCTGGCAATCTGTCGCAGAACCGCACAAATCAGAAGGGTTGATTAGCGAAAAGACAATAGAAAACAAATTTGTCAATCATCATACTTTCCTAAGTACAAAAAGGGGAAACATTCCTCAGCAGCTCTTCGTGGCACAGAGAAACCCCCATTGGTGCTAGTGTCCGAGGATGTTAGAATCTTACAGAACTAAAAGGTTTGTGCCTGTGAGGAACAGAAGCATCTTCCACATGCTCCTCCAAATGATCACTTTGCTGCATTACCCATTTTCCAATCACATAACAACCCTGTTGGCAAATCAAGAATGGAGGAATGACAACAAACACACGTCATTGTCAGGCACTAAAGTCATTTGTGCATAAACTTCATCTGTTTCTTGATATGCCTGTAAAAGATGTATACCATTAGGCATGCCAAAATAAAGAAATAAGGTGCTTTATGTTGGATTAAGCCGATTACTTACACTTAATTTGAAGGAATTCTCAAAAACAATTGCACAATACAGAAACAATAATAACATCACATCGACACAGTACCTGCTCAATGTGCACTTGAGGAAAACAGACAACATGGTCACCCATTTGAGGAAGGCACGCAAGTGGTCCAGCACATGCATGCCATGTTTCAGAATCCAGGGAATTTTTGTCAACTGCAAATATGAAATTACACGTTGAGAAAGCTACTTCAACATCAACAACAACTTCAAATAAACCAGGTACTTGATATAGAGGCAAAAGGCTCTTCAAGCAAGCAGATAACCTATGATGTGGGGCCCTAATGCAAACTCGGCTCGCATATTGCGGAAGAGGCCAGAATCCTTATTGCAGGCTCGGCTAGCATATTGCAAAAGAGGCAGAAACCTGCTTGAAGACATTAAGCAGGAGACACTCTCAACTCTAAAAATAGCAAGACAGATCTAAACCTTACTCTGCTAGTTCCAAAAATACGAAGCCTGAGTGCATTGTTGAAATAGTTGCAGTGCCATATCAATTCAAGCTCCCTGCAAATACCACAACCAAAAGTTAGTGCAAAGCCATGATTTCTCCCATCATTTGCAGAAATAAATCTTTGGCCTTTGAGCAGATCCTTCACTTGATTGTGATTGGCAATCATAGCATGCTCAAGTAATATTTTTAAACTCATAGACAAAAAGTAGGAACAAAAATTGAGAATCTGCGAGCATGTAAAGGACATGACCTTAATCAGCGAATATCAGACCTACAACACATTTTGATATTCAGATAATTTACCTCATTCCACACGAGTTTGCTGATGCCCAATCTCCTACAGGGGCAACAATGCCATATTAATACGAATTGGTCCAGGTCCTCCCATCTTCAAAAGAATCCCAAGCTGCAAATGCTCAAACTGGCATAAGAATGAGCCTGAAAGATGATATATCCATGTTAGAAACATGAGCAAACACAAGAGGAGCTTACTGGTCAAGCAAATGCTGAGAATATATGCACATTGACATGATTGTCCCCCACATTAATGATGAGGGAGTCAGGCCTAGGCTTGACACCAATCCACTTGCCATCTTTGCAAATCTGCAAGCCTCCTACATTGTCTCGATACAATATAGTCATGGCACTGAAATCAGAATGTGGGTGAAGGCCCAGAACATAGATGGTTTTGGACATGGTCGATAATAGTTCCATCTAACACTAGCTGAAGATTTCTCAAAAAGTTGAGTAAATGTGCTCCTTTCCAGCCCAAGACTATCAGAAAGCAGCTCCACAAGCCTCTGCCAAGTGCCTCCCCTGCTGTATAGTATTTCCATATTACATCACTGTTCCTAAAATAAAAAAAACCAGGGTTAAAATCCTTTAGACTAACTAACGTCTCTGGAACATTTTAAAAAGTTTTGGTTGCATATACAACTTACCAGAATTTCTGGTTGCCTTCTGGCCAGATTCTGTCAGCAAAGGAATGTTCGAATCTTCTCCAGGTTATCGTCTGCCCTGCTCTTATCCCGCAAAGATATTCATTTGCAACATCTGCCAAATGCTGGGCTTCCAATGTATCTTTTGCAAGGCCGATTTGTCTGGCAACATAATCCCCGAAAAGCTCTGTACTTTTAGCAAGGCCTACGGATGTCACCCCAATATTAGAGTATTACATCCCTGCTCCGGCAAGGCAGCATTGAATGGAAAAGAGCAGAAAGGGGTCTTTATCATGTACTCTGTTTCTGAAAATGTACCCATCCCATCGCCATTGTTTGCAGTGCTACAGAACTTCGCCAGAACAACGAACTGTTTGCTACCAGAAGCATTCATGCTCAGAATTGCATTGATGGCTCAGAATTCCAAATTTGGAGCGAATGAAATTTGGAATTGTAACACATTCTAGCTTCTGAAACACTACAGCAGACCTAAACTAAATCAAAGGGTCTGCACAATCTGGGCTAGTTGCAACTCTGGATCATATCATTCGGTGGTTGCCGCCTCAGATATATGATATATGCGCTCAAACAACCGCCCTCCTTCTCCGTCATACAACCATCGCCTAGCAGAAATGACTATCCTGCTTCGCCATAGCCGAGATATGGACAGGGAATTCATTATGCAAATATCTCGTAGTTATCTTCCTATATATATGATTACTAGCAAAAAAAAAAAATTTGGAATTAGTGACTTTTTGGCATGGATTTCCAGACGACTTTCCGGCTACCCAGCACACCTCCCCCGTAGAAACTACAGTGCACTTAGTATACCTTGGATTCACTGCCGCCTTCAGAGCCACCGCCGTCCCTACCAGCCCGCCTCACCTTACAGAAGCAAGGCTACACCGCAAGACCCAAAGCACCAAGGTACAGCAATTGTTGCTCTGTTAGTGTTTTGTAAGCAGCACATACTATGGCTATGACTTAATTTAGGATTAAAGTACTGAGCGAGCCCACGAATTAGGGTGAGCCCTCCCTGCGTCCATCGCAATTGAAAGTTCAGCGATGGCTTCCCACCATGAAAATCAACCGGTTGTACTAAATTACAAAACCCTTCAAAAACGCCGGAAACGAAACTCCTCCCTCTTTGATCATCCTTCCGGCCCAATTCTTAAGCCCAGATGCCAGATCTAAACCGGAGTGCTGTATTAGACTTAAACCGGAGTGCTGTATGTTTTAATTTCCTGTATTCATCCAGCGTCTTTAACACTGTGGATAGCATAGCCCATAGGCTTATACAAGAATTTTCTGTGCTCAAGAATTTTCTGTGCTCTTCAAGTATATAATGCACACTAGTAGTATCTAAACGGCCAAAAATCCCACGCCATGCATACTTCGAGCAATGCAAACACCCAGCGGAATTTGATGGATACACCATATCACAAAAGTTTTGGGCTTCCAGAAGCCGAAACCTTTGATCCCAAAACAGAGCGCTCTTCAAATCGGAAAACCCACTCTGGTCCTCGATCTAGACCATACCCTTGTGCATTCCAGCCTCCAAGACTTGGGCGCCCATGATTCTGTCCTCGAAATCATTTCAAATGATTCAGCTGCCAAAATTTACCTCTGCAAACGGCCCGGCCTGGACCAATCTTTATGAATTGGTTGTCTTCACTGCTGCAGAACGAGACTACGCTGATGCCGCAATAGACGAAATTGATCCCCTTGGTTTAATTTCTCATAGACTTTAATTGGGTGGAATAGCACGATGCCGAACTGTAAAATTGGGTCTATAGAATTTGAGGCAGTCATTGTTCTGCCACAGTCCAGCTCAACCCCATGAAATAAAGGCATCAGTAAAAAAAAATCTCTGTTCCTGCTCAATGTGTAGCTTTCTAGCTTCCAAAAGATTCTAAGTTTTCTTCCTTGCTGTCGTTGCAGAGATCTCAAAGATTTCAGGCTGTGATTGAAGCACCTGTATTTGCATGGTCGCCAGCCAAAAGAAGAAAAATCCTGGACAAGGTACTACTCAGTCTGAATTTTTAATTTGAAGCTGCATTGTTTTTTCATGCATGCATTTCTTTCCATTTCGCTCAAAATTGGAGAACCAAACCAAATTCCAGAGCTATTGTACTCAAAATTGTTCTCCATGTCATGACTGAAATGTTAAAGCTCCGGCCATTCCATTCTAAATTTTAATAAAAAGCAAAGACAAATTTATACCCTGCGTTTCTAAGGAGATTGAACTCTCAAACGCAGCCTGCCTTCTGCTACATGAATCACAGATTTCAAAATGCCCAGACAGAACCAGGTAGAATAGGTGACTTGCTCTGTTAATAAGTTGCTAAGCTCTATTTAAATAGGCTCTCTGTTAGTAAGTTGCTCTGCTGCTTTAGGCATGTGGTAGCAATGCAAAAACCGTTAAATACAACACGCTAGAGCAGCAGATTTATGGATGGCCTATCAAACTTAGCATGGATCAAACCCAGGAATGCGCATGCCCTGTAGCCAACGGAACAGAATCAGAACATTGTGTAACAATGCATGTAATGCCCTTTGAGACTGTTACTCTTCACAACATTGTCTAGCAATGCATATAATGCCCTTTAAGACTAGCTGTTCGTTTTGTGGTTGTTCTTACATATTTGACTCCTTCTATATCCATTGTCAGCATTCTCCTTGCATGAATGCTTCCCGCACTTCAGAATTCCAGCTTGCTCAAGCAATCGAAATCAGTGCTACAAGGACAATTTTCCGTAAGAATATAAACCCCGTTGTAAATATTCCAACATTTCGTATATTATATGGCATTTATTCTATTTATTCGTATCTGCAGGACTACATTCAATACAGACCAAGATCCTGAGTTATAGAATGATTTGAGATCTATTCATTCTGATAGCAAAATTTACAGAGATATGAAGAAGCAACTACAGGTTAGAATTCTACATATTATGAATTAATACATTTATCTATTGTTCCATTGTGCATTAAGGATTCTAACAAAAATAATCATTGATAGACAAAGGAAGGAAAAAAAGAAGAAGGGATCATTCTAAACAAGAAAAGATCGAATTCATGTGTCACTTCAAGCTGTACGGAGAGGTATCCAAGGTACATATTCAAATTTTCCAAGCACCAAGTATCTATCAACTACAACACATTAAAATTGCATTAATTTCTTCTGGTATTAAATTCCTATATAGAGAATGTAAAAATTTGAAAGAATCATCAAACATAATGGATGTGGAAGTGCATGATGAGCAACACGAAATGGCAGGGAAAAAAAGAGGGCGTCCAAGGTTAGTAAGAAGATATCAAATTCTATTCTAGATATATTTCATAATTTTGTTTTGCTTCTAAAATTGCAAGGCATGTTTTTCATGTGGTAATAAGTTTTGTTCTTTGCTTACAATCTTTGAGTAAATTAAATAATGTGTTTTCCTTGATAGTTCTTTAAAAAATCTTCTTCCTAATAGGTTGCCTCGTCCAATTTATGACATCTTAGCGATGTTGAAATAGACAAGATCCTTCAACATCGTCAGAGACAAAGAAACTATAATGCTCGAAAAAAATTAAAGGTCGTTGCATTTGCACACGAAAACAGTGACACATTTGGACGTTTTGATGACAAAAATGACGCCATCAATAACTCTATCGACGACCTTCAAATCCATCGCCAAACTAGCAACATCAACGAAGAACAAAACATTCATTCCAAGTACGTTTTCATTCTGGCTTCTTTTGAATTAGTGACTTTTTGGCATGGATTTCCCGACGACTTTCCGGCTACCCAGCACACCTCCCCCGTAGAAACTACAGTGCACTTAGTATACCTTGATTCACTGCCGCCTTCAGAGCCACCGCCCCCTACCAGCCCGCCTCACCTTAGCAGAAGCAAGGCTACACCGCAAGACCCAAAGCACCAAGGTACAGCAATTGTTGCTCTGTTAGTGTTTTGTAAGCAGCACATACTATGGCTATGACTTAATTTAGGATTAAAGTACTGAGCGAGCCCACGAATTAGGGTGAGCCCTCCCTGCGTCCATCGCAATTGAAAGTTCAGCGATGGCTTCCCACCATGAAAATCAACCGTTGTACTAAATTACAAAACCCTTCAAAAACGCCGAAACGAAACTCCTCCCTTTTGATCATCCTTCCGCCCAATTCTTAAGCCCAGATGCCAGATCTAAACCGAGTGCTGTATTAGACTTAAACCGAGTGCTGTATGTTTTAATTTCCTGTATTCATCCAGCGCCTTTAACACTGTGGATAGCATAGCCCATAGGCTTATACAAGAATTTTCTGTGCTCAAGAATTTTCTGTGCTCTTCAAGTATATAATGCACACTGGTAGTATCTAAACGCCCAAAACCCCACGCCATGCATACTTCGAAAGCAATGCAAACACCCAGCGGAATTTGATGGATACACCATATCACAAAAAGTTTTGGGCTTCCAGAAGCCAAACCTTTGATCCCAAAACAGAGCTTCTTCAAATCGGAAAACCCACTCTGGTCCTCGATCTAGACCATACCCTTTGTGCATTCCAGCCTCCAAGACTTGGGCCCCATGATTCTGTCCTCGAAATCATTTCAAATGATTCAGCTGCCAAAATTTACCTCTGCAAACGTCCCGCCTGGACCAATCTTTTATGAATTGGTTGTCTTCACTGCTGCAGAACGAGACTACGCTGATGTCGCGAATAGACCTAAATTGATCCCCTTGGTTTAATTTCTCATAGACTTTAATTGGGTGGAATAGCACGATGCCGAACTGTAAAATTGGGTCTATAGAATTTGAGGCAGTCATTGTTCTGCCACAGTCCAGCTCAACCCCATGAAATAAAGGCATCAGTAAAAAAAAATCTCTGTTCCTGCTCAATGTGTAGCTTTCTAGCTTCCAAAAGATTCTAAGTTTTCTTCCTTGCTGTCGTTGCAGAGATCTCAAAGATTTCAGGCTGTGATTGAAGCACCTGTATTTGCATGGTCGCCAGCCAAAAGAAGAAAAATCCTGGACAAGGTACTACTCAGTCTGAATTTTTAATTTGAAGCTGCATTGTTTTTTCATGCATGCATTTCTTTCCATTTCGCCAAAATTGAGAACCAAACCAAATTCCAGAGCTATTGTACTCAAAATTGTTCTCCATGTCATGACTGAAATGTTAAAGTCTCGCCATTCCATTCTAAATCTTAATAAAAAGCAAAGACAAATTTATACCCTGCGTTTCTAAGGAGATTGAACTCTCAAACGCAGCCTGCCTTTTGCTACATGAATCACAGATTTCAAAATGCCCAGACAGAACCAGGTAGAATAGGTGACTTGCTCTGTTAATAAGTTGCTAAGCTCTATTTAAATAGGCTCTCTGTTAGTAAGTTGCTCTGCTGCTTTAGGCATGTGGTAGCAATGCAAAACCGTAAATACAACACGCTTAGAGCAGCAGATTTATGGATGGCCTATCAAACTTAGCATGGATCAAACCCAGGAATGCGCCGCGTGTTCTGTAGCCAACGGAACAGAATCAGAACATTGTGTAACAATGCATGTAATGCCCTTTGAGACTGTTACTCTTCACAACATTGTCTAGCAATGCATATAATGCCCTTTAAGACTAGCTGTTCGTTTTGTGGTTGTTCTTACATATTTGACTCCTTCTATATCCATTGTCAGCATTCTCCTTGCATGAATGCTTCCCGCACTTCAGAATTCCAGCTTGCTCAAGCAATCGAAGTCAGTGCTACAAGGACAATTTTCCGGTAAGAATATAAACCCCGTTGTAAATATTCCAACATTTCGTATATTATATGGCATTTATTCTATTTATTCGTATCTGCAGGACTACATTCAATACAGACCAAGATCCTGAGTTATAGAATGATTTGAGATCTATTCATTCTGATAGCAAAATTTACAGAGATATGAAGAAGCAACTACAGGTTAGAATTCTACATATTATGAATTAATACATTTATCTATTGTTCCATTGTGCATTAAGGATTCTAACAAAAATAATCATTGATAGACAAAGGAAGGAAAAAAAGAAGAAGGGATCATTCTAAACAAGAAAAGATCGAATTCATGTGTCACTTCAAGCTGTACGGAGAGGTATCCAAGGTACATATTCAAATTTTCCAAGCACCAAGTATCTATCAACTACAACACATTAAAATTGCATTAATTTCTTCTGGTATTAAATTCCTATATAGAGAATGTAAAAATTTGAAAGAATCATCAAACATAATGGATGTGGAAGTGCATGATGAGCAACGCGAAACGGCAGGGAAAAAAAGAGGGCGTCCAAGGTTAGTAAGAAGATATCAAATTCTATTCTAGATATATTTCATAATTTTGTTTTGCTTCTAAAATTGCAAGGCATGTTTTTCATGTGGTAATAAGTTTTGTTCTTTGCTTACAATCTTTGAGTAAATTAAATAATGTGTTTTCCTTGATAGTTCTTTAAAAATCTTCTTCCTAATAGGTTGCCTCGTCCAATTTGCGACCATCTTAGCGATGTTGAAATAGACAAGATCCTTCAACATCGTCAGAGACAAAGAAACTATAATGCTCGAAAAAAATTAAAGGTCGTTGCATTTGCACACGAAAACAGTGACACATTTGGACGTTTTGATGACAAAAATGACGCCATCAATAACTCTATCGACGACCTTCAAATCCATCGCCAAACTAGCAACATCAACGAAGAACAAAACATTCATTCCAAGTACGTTTTCATTCTGGCTTCTTTTGAATTAGTGACTTTTTGGCATGGATTTCCCGACGACTTTCCGGCTACCCAGCACACCTCCCCCGTAGAAACTACAGTGCACTTAGTATACCTTGGATTCACTGCCGCCTTCAGAGCCACCGCCGTCCCTACCAGCCCGCCTCACCTTAGCAGAAGCAAGGCTACACCGCAAGACCCAAAGCACCAAGGTACAGCAATTGTTGCTCTGTTAGTGTTTTGTAAGCAGCACATACTATGGCTATGACTTAATTTAGGATTAAAGTACTGAGCGAGCCCACGAATTAGGGTGAGCCCTCCCTGCGTCCATCGCAATTGAAAGTTCAGCGATGGCTTCCCACCATGAAAATCAACCGGTTGTACTAAATTACAAAACCCTTCAAAAACGCCGGAAACGAAACTCCTCCCTCTTTGATCATCCTTCCGGCCCAATTCTTAAGCCCAGATGCCAGATCTAAACCGGAGTGCTGTATTAGACTTAAACCGGAGTGCTGTATGTTTTAATTTCCTGTATTCATCCAGCGTCTTTAACACTGTGGATAGCATAGCCCATAGGCTTATACAAGAATTTTCTGTGCTCAAGAATTTTCTGTGCTCTTCAAGTATATAATGCACACTAGTAGTATCTAAACGGCCAAAAATCCCACCATGCATACTTCGAAAGCAATGCAAACACCCAGCGGAATTTGATGGATACACCATATCACAAAAAGTTTTGGGCTTCCAGAAGCCAAACCTTTGATCCCAAAACAGAGCTTCTTCAAATCGAAAACCCACTCTGGTCCTCGATCTAGACCATACCCTTGTGCATTCCAGCCTCCAAGACTTGGGCGCCCATGATTCTGTCCTCGAAATCATTTCAAATGATTCAGCTGCCAAAATTTACCTCTGCAAACGGCCCGGCCTGGACCAATCTTTATGAATTGGTTGTCTTCACTGCTGCAGAACGAGACTACGCTGATGCCGCAATAGACGAAATTGATCCCCTTGGTTTAATTTCTCATAGACTTTAATTGGGTGGAATAGCACGATGCCGAACTGTAAAATTGGGTCTATAGAATTTGAGGCAGTCATTGTTCTGCCACAGTCCAACTCAACCCCATGAAATAAAGGCATCAGTAAAAAAAAATCTCTGTTCCTGCTCAATGTGTAGCTTTCTAGCTTCCAAAAGATTCTAAGTTTTCTTCCTTGCTGTCGTTGCAGAGATCTCAAAGTTTTCAGGCTGTGATTGAAGCACCTGTATTTGCATGGTCGCCAGCCAAAAGAAGAAAAATCCTGGACAAGGTACTACTCAGTCTGAATTTTTAATTTGAAGCTGCATTGTTTTTTCATGCATGCATTTCTTTCCATTTCGCTCAAAATTGGAGAACCAAACCAAATTCCAGAGCTATTGTACTCAAAATTGTTCTCCATGTCATGACTGAAATGTTAAAGCTCCGGCCATTCCATTCTAAATCTTAATAAAAAGCAAAGACAAATTTATACCCTGCGTTTCTAAGGAGATTGAACTCTCAAACGCAGCCTGCCTTTTGCTACATGAATCACAGATTTCAAAATGCCCAGACAGAACCAGGTAGAATAGGTGACTTGCTCTGTTAATAAGTTGCTAAGCTCTATTTAAATAGGCTCTCTGTTAGTAAGTTGCTCTGCTGCTTTAGGCATGTGGTAGCAATGCAAAAAACCGTAAATACAACACGCTAGAGCAGCAGATTTATGGATGGCCTATCAAACTTAGCATGGATCAAACCCAGGAATGTGCGTGCCCTGTAGCCAACGGAACAGAATCAGAACATTGTGTAACAATGCATGTAATGCCCTTTGAGACTGTTACTCTTCACAACATTGTCTAGCAATGCATATAATGCCCTTTAAGACTAGCTGTTCGTTTTGTGGTTGTTCTTACATATTTGACTCCTTCTATATCCATTGTCAGCATTCTCCTTGCATGAATGCTTCCCGGCAATTCGCGTAATTCCAGCTTGCTCAAGCAATCGAGTCAGTGCTACAAGGACAATTTTCCGGTAAGAATATAAACCCCGTTGTAAATATTCCAACATTTCGTATATTATATGGCATTTATTCTATTTATTCGTATCTGCAGGACTACATTCAATACAGACCAAGATCCTGAGTTATAGAATGATTTGAGATCTATTCATTCTGATAGCAAAATTTACAGAGATATGAAGAAGCAACTACAGGTTAGAATTCTACATATTATGAATTAATACATTTATCTATTGTTCCATTGTGCATTAAGGATTCTAACAAAAATAATCATTGATAGACAAAGGAAGGAAAAAAAGAAGAAGGGATCATTCTAAACAAGAAAAGATCGAATTCATGTGTCACTTCAAGCTGTACGGAGAGGTATCCAAGGTACATATTCAAATTTTCCAAGCACCAAGTATCTATCAACTACAACACATTAAAATTGCATTAATTTCTTCTGGTATTAAATTCCTATATAGAGAATGTAAAAATTTGAAAGAATCATCAAACATAATGGATGTGGAAGTGCATGATGAGCAACGCGAAACGGCAGGGAAAAAAAGAGGGCGTCCAAGGTTAGTAAGAAGATACCAAATTCTATTCTAGATATATTTCATAATTTTGTTTTGCTTCTAAAATTGCAAGGCATGTTTTTCATGTGGTAATAAGTTTTGTTCTTTGCTTACAATCTTTGAGTAAATTAAATAATGTGTTTTCCTTGATAGTTCTTTAAAAATCTTCTTCCTAATAGGTTGCCTCGTCCAATTCGCGACCATCTTAGCGATGTTGAAATAGACAAGATCCTTCAACATCGTCAGAGACAAAGAAACTATAATGCTCGAAAAAAATTAAAGGTCGTTGCATTTGCACACGAAAACAGTGACACATTTGGACGTTTTGATGACAAAAATGACGCCATCAATAACTCTATCGACGACCTTCAAATCGATCGCCAAACTAGCAACATCAACGAAGAACAAAACATTCATTCCAAGTACGTTTTCATTCTGGCTTCTTTTGTAGTCAATCTATATTATCTCTCTCTAGTTAGACATCTCGTTATTTTTTGTTTTTCCTTTTAATAATTCAATTGTTATGTTGATTGATAGGATACAAATTCAATCTGATGACACCAAAGTAGATGACTCATCAAACTCACCCACCAGTTACATTATACCCTCATCTACTAACTCTCCTGCCATCATACCGATAGATCCTTCAGATGCTTCAATAGCATCTAAACATTGGCTAAAGCAAATCAAAGCCATGAGTCAGATCCTTAGACCAGCGAGCCACGAATTACTAAAGTGGAATAAACAATGTGATATATGTCACATTGAGCTACTGAATACTGAGAGACCTACTTTCTGTTGCAATAATGGCCGTAGATTACTTCCACCACTTCCCCCCCTTCCAGACAAACTACAGAAGCTATACACTATATCTGATTTTGGCATGAATTCACGTGTCATTAACAACCTCTTCTGCTTTACTGCACTTGGTGTCAAAGGCTTACTTTGTAAACCTAAAAATGCCATCGTCAGTAACCATCATGGGCCGAACATACCATCGTCTTCTATCAGCAACCCACCCTACCAGTAGTTTACACTGGTATATATATGACGATAGTAGACGATATACTATCGCTGCTGAAAGACAAATTCCAGCTACTTGGATCATGGAAGTGGGTATGACATTAGCATCCATAAATCCATATGCACAGACACTTAAAACGATCAGAGAACTGCATCCTTCGCCTGGCGCATTGACATTAGTTGATCCTCCGACATCAAACGAAATTGCTGCTCTCATTCACGCGAATGACAGCACGACAATAGCATCAAGGACTGCATTGCTTTGGATGCACACTGACCATGCTCCATTATTCATGAGTATTCTTGATGTTGAATATGAACCATTGCAATACCCCCTCCTTTACCCACATGGAACATTAGGCTGGCATCCAAAAAATGAACAAAAACTGTCCCAAATTGATTGGTACCGAACAAGACTATTGCACGAACCCCGTTTCTTGCAACTCGGTTGTCTATGTGGCAAATATTTGGTAGACATGTACTCAAGAGTCGAAGAAGAGCGACTCAATTACATTGCAACAGAAGGGTTCAGACAAAATGTTGCACAACATGAGGAAGATTTCATTGATGATGAGGACGAGGACGTCCGCCGTGGAATACTTCCAGCCTCATTCCTAGGATGTAATCGATGGTGTGCTGTACAAATAGCCGACGCACTTGCTCTTGCAAGGGCGAAGGGAAGACCAACTCTATTTATAACAATGACAACAAACCCTAATTGGCCAGAAATCAAATGCAAATTGCAACCTGGTCAAACGGCATCAGACATTCCCATGATCGTTGTTCGTGCATGCCACGAAAGACTTGCAACACACAAAGAACATCATTCGAAAATACCTAGGTCCTCTGTCCTATATGATGCATGTCATTGAGTTCCAAAAACGTGGATTGCCACATGGCCATATTGTTCTTAGAACCCAACATGATATCCAACATGATATCCCAATTTCCATGATTGACAACCTAATCTCTGCAGAGCTACCAACGGACCCGACACTTAGAGCATTAGTTGAAAAATAGATGATTCATAAACACTCATCAAGATGTCTCAAAGACAATGGAAGGTGTTGTTACAACTACCCAAAGCCAATCAATCCAACAACCTACATTTTTTTTTTTTTTTTGAAGACAAGGCAGATTGTATTCATTAGTTCATGAGATACATAGATATAGGGCACATAGAGTAACCCAAATAGCAAAAGAAGATTCCTGGAAAAACCAGAAATCTAATTGTTCCAACAAAAGTAGATGGATATGCAATAAAGTATCAGCAGAATTAGGAACCTTTAAGCCACAAATGAAAAGCTAGCTATAAAACTTAAATATGAAGATAAATTGTTTTAGTTCCGGACTGCCTTGGCCGTTCAGATCATTCACCAAGGACGTCCTTCTCAGCCATGGCAAGATCACCCAAGTCAAATTCGTCAATGCTTCTTGTTCCGGATATCTGCAGCCACTCATCTAAATCCGTTACCGTGTATGCTGTAGAGGAGAGCAGAACCTTCGAGATTGATTTCCTCCTGAGTTTCTGGTAGTCATATAACTTCTTGAATATTGGCTTGAGAGAGTTATGCTCCCAAAGATCGTGCTGCTTCAGGATTCTCTTAAGAGCCTTAGCTCTCACTATATAAGATTTCAGCATCTTCAAATTTTCTCCCACTTCTATTAGAGACAGCTGTGTATCAACATTAATCAGACGATCAGCTCCCTGCGCCAAATATTGTGCTGCAGCAGAAAGTAATTCAAAAAATTAGAATTGAATTGGCCAAATATCTTGATTTTCAGCTATAGCAGCTTGCAGATTGCCGTCCAGATCCTGCAAAGATAAAGAAAAGAAATTAAACAGCCCTTTGAAGATACCAACTTTATCCCATGACCTGTCATATTTTAATCCCTTTTCTCTTCTGTGAGCAATGCCTGTCTCCACTAATTTCGCTAGGAACTGACCTTTCAACCAGTTCAAATTTGGTGGCTGATTCTAGAAGGTAACTCTATTTCTGTGTAACCAGATGCACCAGAGTGCCACTGTCCTAACTGTAGAAACAAACAGGTCGTTTTCATCTAAGAATTCTAGGAATTGATCACTGCTGTTTCCCGGGCTTTTCCCAGACAAATTCTCAATCCATTTCTAGAATGGCAGCAGCCAGGGGCATTGAAATATGTGCAAGGGAGTCTCTTCATTTCCGCATCCTATCCTACATGAATCGTCTATGCAGTCCTTATATTTGACAGTAAGAGTGTTGCACGAAAGACTCTGATTTAATAGCAGCCACCTAAATAGCACTAATTTCCTCGCACAATATTGCTTCCAACCCTGTTTAGCAATCTCAATCCCTTTATCTTCTTGACAGTTCCATTTAATTGAAATCTTAAGTGTCGGGCTGGTCAACAACAGGGGATATATTTTTGAAACCTTATATCCGTTATTTCCTTGCACCTCCCAGCTAGGATCCCATACTAGCAAATCTGATATGGTCTGCACCTTACTCATAACAGTTCTGTAAATCTTCTTATCTGTTTCACTATTGCTGCCCAAAATTTGACGAATTTCTTCCCAAGACTTCCACTTATCACCTATTCTTAAATCTGCCAATGTTGTAATGCCTGCAGCAATCCATTTCTTATACCTTATAGTATGTTGTAAAGCTAGACAGCCTTGCTGGGTATTAACAAGGTCCATATGCCAGAAGAAATGCAGATCCGGACATTCCAGGTTAGTGGAGCTTTCCTTAAATAGGAGGGCAATTTGATTCCAGGCTGTAAAAATTCTTCTCAGGATAGGTGAAGTGTTAGGGGCAGCATTAAATTGAATGAAGGCAGATTCAGGAAGTTGATGAGGGATATTTCTACCTGCCGGTAAAGATTTGTTTAACCAAAATCTAATTAGTTTCATGGCAGGAGAAGAGGATTCATGAATTGCCCTCCAAACCAATTTAGCTGCCAAAGTTTGTGCCTGCAGAAATAAATCTTTACAACCGAGCCCCCCTTTCTTTTTCGACCTAACCAGATTATGCCATGCAACCTTGTGCTGCCTGTCCCAAATAAACGATCTAATGGATTTCTCAATTTCCTGGTATGAGTTCTTATCTGCTATGATAGCTGAGGAGAAGTATACATGCGTGCTTGCAATCACACTGTTGGCAATCTCGACTCGTCCGGCAAGGGATAAACTAGACGGGTATTTAGAAAATTTCTTCTTTACACTGTTTACAATTCCTGCCCATAATCCAGATAAATTCATGTCAATGGCTAACGGTAATCCCAGAAGTTTAGTGGCTGCACCCTTAGGCAAACATTGTATGCCCTCAAATTCTCTTTCTTCGGTATCTGCAATGATTATACATTTCGTCTTGTTCAGCTGTACACCTGAGGCTTCCCCAAATCTTTGCAACCCTTGGATAAAATTTTTAATGCTATGACCATCGTTCTTGAGGAAACAGAATGTATCGTCCGCGTACTGCATTACTGTTAGATTGCCTGATTGATCTGGAAGTTGCAGCCCCTGAATTAACCCTTTCTGCAGCATGTTTTTGGTTGTTAGAATAAGATGACTAGACGTTAGGATGTTTAGGTTTTGTGTGTGCTGACGTGGCATAGCACGCCTGTGCTGACGTGTCACAGCACGCTTGTTGCTGACATGGCACATCTATATAAGCCATAGTCTAGCAGTTAGATTGATCGGAGTGTAGCGCTCTCTGGAGCTTTGTTAGTAGATCCTCTTCTTTCCATTGTATGCATTGTTGTTATCATGGTATCAGAGCCGACCTTGGAGAGGAGAGGAATCTAAGCTGCAAATCAATAAGGAGAGAAGTAAAAGGGTATTAATCTTGATCGGGAGATTGTTTGTAGTCATTAATTTGATCTTCTTGCTTTCTTTTTCGCTGAATTGAGCTAAATGTGCGCCGGATTGGCATAATTTGCGCCGGAATTGGATAATCTTGAGAATTTTTCATCTAGTTTGAAGATCAGGAGGTCGGATTTTGCTCTGGAGTTCGGATTTTGACACAATTTGTGGATCAGGAGGTCGGATATTGATCTGGAGGTCGCATTGTGTCCGATCTTCGAGTATATTGTAAATCTGGTGTTAAATTTTCCAAGATTTCAGTGATCTGGCGTTCAATTCCTCAAGAATTCCTGGTTTTTTAGCTTTCTTGCTTCTTTTAATGGCTGCTAACACTGAACCGTGGAAGTACTTTGCTCACCCTGTATTGGATACAGAGAATTATTTCACTTGGAGATTTGCATTTGAAACCAATCTTGGTTTGCGTGATTTGGATGTTGTTTTTCCGAAATCTTGGAAGCCAACAACTCCTGATGAGTTGAAGAAGGATAAGCTAGCCTTGTATCATCTCAGATCATGTATTAATCCTGATCTGAACAGAGATATTCAAAACTGTAAGTCTTTTCAAGAAGCATTTCAGTGTTTGCAGAAGATTTGTGTCCATGAGGGTGAAGGGCATCAGATTATCCTAAGGAGCAAGATGGACAATCTCAGGCTTGAAGATTGTAAAGATATGAATGATTACTTACAGCAATTTAAAGCACTTAAGGAGAAATATCATGCAGCTGGTGGTGAGATGGAGGATGTCACCTTAATCATGTATGTTTTGAAAGGCTTATCTCGGGAATATCAGCACATTATTGATTATTATCAGATGAAGGTTAAGATCAAGATTTCCTTCACTCAACTGCAGCAGAAGCTCTTGGATGCAGAGATTCATAGGAAAAGAAGAGATCTAGTGGAGCATGCAAATTTTTCTAAAGCAAAGACTTCTTCAAATTCTTCAGGAACTTCATCTGAAGCTAATTCTAGGTCCTCTTTTTCTACCACAAATTCAAGAAGAAAGCCTTTTAGCTGCTGGTTCTGTGGAAAAGAGGGGCACATGAAGAAAGACTGTCGGAAAATGCACAGAGAGATTGCAGAATATGTCAAGGCTCATGCTGTTAAACATGTAACAGCAGATGTATCTAAACCTGTTCCCTCTCAACCAGAGATTAGTGAGATTAATGCTCATGTTTCAGATCTGTCAGTTGAAGATTTTGAGGTTGGCTTCCTCAATATTGCAGCTGAACATTTGGATGAAGAAACTTGGTTGATAGATTCTGCTGCAACCAAACATTTTGCAGGCAAGTCTCATTTGTTTGATAGTTTGGTTCCTCATACTAATACCATTGTTAAAATGGCGGATGGCAATCTTGCAAAGTCTCAAGGCAAAGGCACGGTTTCAGTTCAAACTGATCATTGTACTACTCTCAAATTTCAAGATGTTGTTCATGTTCCTGGGTTGCTGACCAATTTATTGAGTGTAAGTCAGTTTGACAAGAAGCTTGGATATTCAGTATTGTTTTCTGGAGGGTTGGTTCATATTCTTTCCAAGAATCCACTTGATTTTGTTGATCTTCAAAAACTTGGGCCTATTGCCAAAGGGAGTCTTAATGCTGAAGGCCTGTATGTTCTTAACAAGTCTAAATCTCCAAATTATTCTTGTACTCAGTCTTCAATGGTAGCAGCAGTTACTCCTACATCAGAAGAACTTTGGCATGCCAGGTATGGTCATATTTCTCACTCTGCACTTGTCACAGCCTCTAAATATCGTATGGTTGATGGCCTGCCTATTTTGAAAAATCAAAATCTTAATTGCCATGCTTGCAGACTAGGCAAGCAGGTCCAAGCTCCTTATCCATCTCAAGCTCAGACTCGTGCTCAAAAACCTTTGGAATTAATTCATTCTGACATCTGTTATTTGCCTATTGAGTCTTATGGAGGCAACAGGTACTTCATAGTATTTGTTGATGATTTCAGCAGATATACATGGGTATATCCTATTAAATTCAAATCTCAAGCTCTTTCTATCTTTCTGACCTACAGCAAGCTAGTTGAGAATGAGTTCTCCACTACAATCAAAAGGTTAAGGACTGATAATGCTAGAGAATACCTCTCAAATGAGTTTGAAGAATTTCTGAAATCCAAAGGCATTCAGAGAGAGCAGATAGTCCCTTATGCCCATCCTCAGAATGGAGTAGCAGAACGTAAAAACAGGACATTGATGGATTTGGCCAGAAGTATGTTAAAGCATAAGAGGTTGTCTCCAAAATTTTGGGCTGAGGCAGTTCTTACTGCTGCTTACATATCAAATCGAGCTCCTACCAAATCTATGGATACTCAAACTCCCTTTCAAGCTCTTTACAATTCTAAACCTGATGTTAAACATCTGAAAGTTTTTGGTTGTCTAGCTTACACTACAATTCCTCCAGAGATTCTTCACAAGAATGGGAAACTTTCTGATCGAGCTATCAAAGTTGTGTTCATTGGCTATTCTTTGAATATGAAGGCGTGGAAATGCTATGACCCTGTCACTCAAAAGGTATTTTCATCTAGGAGTATGATTTTTGTTGAAGATGGTGTCTACTCCAGTGATTTCTGTCAGCCAGATTCTACAGATTATGATACACTTGTGTCCAACCAGTCCTTAGTTTCTGATTCATCCTCCTCCTCTGCTCCTTGTCCTCCTTCTTCCTCTTCCATTGTCCAAGTGTTTCCTGATTTTCCACCAGCATCTCAACCAATTACATCTCATTCAGATCCCTATGCTGATTTCCTACCTCTTGACTACAATTCTCCACCTTCCTCACCTCCACCTCGTGTGCTGTGCAACTATGCTTTAATGACACAAGTCCTCAAAGATGTGGTTCCTACTTCATATTCTCAGGCTGCTCAGTTTCCACACTGGTTAACTGCTATGAATGATGAGATTGCAATGATGCATAAGCAACAAACTTGGGACTTGGTACCTCGTCCCCCAAATAAAAACATTATTGGTGCTAAGTGGTTGTTTCGGATCAAGTATCATTCAGATGGTACTATTTCTAAACACAAGGCTAGATTAGTTGCTAAAGGTTATACTCAAAAGCAAGGGTTTGATTTCACTGAAGTGTTTGCTCCAGTTGTTAGGTTGGACACTCTAAGGGCAGTTTTGGCATTGGCTGCTCATAAACAATGGGATGTGTATCATCTTGATTTCAAGTGTGCTTTCCTAAATGGTGATATTGAAGAAGAACTCTATTTGCAACAGCCTCCTGGTTTTGAAGATTCTACACACCCTGATTATGTCTGCAAACTCAAAAAGAGTATCTATGGGTTGAGACAGGCTCCTCGGTGCTGGCATCAGAAGATAAATTCTTATCTTCTTTCTATGGGTTATCAGAGATCTAGGGCAGATCCTAACCTATACTATCAGTTTGCAAATGGGGAAGTAGCTATTCTTCTCCTATATGTAGATGTGATATAATCATTACAGAGGTGCTTCTCAGTTTATACAACAAACCAAGAATTTGCTGACCACAAATTTTGAACTCACAGATTTAGGGCTCATGCATTATTGTTTAGGTCTTGAGGTGTGGCAAACAAAAGATGGTATTCATATAACACAACAGAAGTATCTTGCTGAAATTTTGAAAAGTTTCATATGACAGAATGTAAACCTGCTTTGCTGCCCCCTGGGAAAATGGTCAGAAGTTGACACTTGACTCTGATGAAGAGGATGCAGATCCCACATTGTACAGACAGTTAGTAGGAGAAATATTGTATCTTACACATACCAGGCCTGATATTGTGTATGCTGTAGGAGTATTGAGCAGGTTTATGCAGCACCCAAAGCAATCTCATTGGAAGGCAGGTAAGCAAGTATTGAGGTATTTGAATGGTACTTTCGGACAGAAGGACTAATGTATACTAAGAATTCAGCTGCTACTCTTCATCTTTTCTCGATTTCGACATGGCATCAACAGATCTAGATTACAGGCGTTGCCTTACTGGTTATGTCTCATTTTTTGGAGGCAATCCTATCACATGGAGTTCGAAGAAGCAAGATACAACTAGTATTAGCACTACAGAAGCAGAATTGAAAGCACTTTGTGCTACAGTCCAGGAAATGTTGTGGCTTCTCCATTTGTATGAAGATTTGAAGATTTCTGTCTGTCCTGCAACAGTTCACTGTGACAACAGTGGGGCTATCTACCATGTCAAGGATTATAAAGGTCATCTTCAGATTAAGCATATGGATATAAAACTCTGTTTTGTAAGGGAGCAGGTACAAAATGGTTTTCTTAATCTCCAGTATTGCTCTACTAAAGATCAGGCAGCAGATGGTTTCACTAAACCATTGGCAGGCAAACAATTCCAGCTTCTCAAAGACATTCTGCATATTCAATCTGCCTCTACAGTTCAGGGGGGATAACTGTTTGTTCTATTTGTTGTTCATCCCTGCTAGTCATCAGGGGGGATGTTAGAATAAGATGACTAGACGTTAGGATGTTTAGGTTTTGTGTGTGCTGACGTGGCATAGCACGCCTGTGCTGACGTGTCACAGCAGGCTTGTTGCTGACATGGCACATCTATATAAGCCATAGTCTAGCAGTTAGATTGATCGGAGTGTAGCGCTCTCTGGAGCTTTGTTAGTAGATCCTCTTCTTTCCATTGTATGCATTGTTGTTATCATTGGTGGATCTGGTAACCATTTCTGCAACAATCAGAAAAAGGTACGGTGCTAGAGGGCATCCCTGCCTTACCCCCTTCCGAATTGGGAAGAAGTCTAGTGGAATGCCATTCACTATCACTGAAGAGGAGGCTGTAGAGTTCAGCTGTGAATCTTTTGAATGAATTTTTCTGAAAACCCCATTTTGCTCATAGCTTTATATAAAAAAGGCCATTGAATAGAGTCAAAGGCTCTTTTAAAATCTAACTTGAGCAGCATGCATCTCTGTTTTGATAGTTTGTTCCAATGTAGTCCTTCAAATGCCCCAATATAATTATCTAGAATGCTTCTGCAAGGGAGGAAGGCCGACTGAACTGGGTCTATGATTCTCATTAGAATGATTTTGAGTCTGTTTGCCAATATCTTAGCCATCAGTTTGTAAGTTGCATTCGTCAAGGATATTGGTCGCCAATCACCAAAGGAAATAGGGTTCTCTACCTTTGGAATAAGAGATATGAGGCCTGCATTGATGGCTGGATGTAGGAAGCTTGCTGTCCATGCTCCCTGAATCATAGTTATGGTGTCATCCTTAACAATTTCCCAAAAGTGCGCATAAAACTCCGGCGGGAGCCCATCTGGTCCTGGTCCTGGACTCTTTCCCTTGTTCATGCCCTTTATAGTCTCTGCAATTTCCCTTTCATCTGGAGTTTCCAACAACTCTTCGTCATTGATCCTTTCCGAATCATCAATTTCAGCAAAGAATCTGTGCATAGCAGCGGCATTCTCATTTTCTTCCTTGAACAATGAAGCATATTTTCCCCTAAAGAAGTTTTGTATGTCCCTTTCTCCGTCTATTATTTTATCTTCATCATTCTTGATCTGCAATATTCCGTTGTTGGAGATTCTGTTTTTTGCCGCTCTGAAAAAATACGAATTGCTACCTTTGTCCATGCAGCTGGTCATCAAGCATTTACTTCTTACTGCCAAAGATCTTGCCTCTTCTTCTTCAATATGCTTGACCTGTTACTTCCAGAGCATCTTCTAATTGCTGCAGAGCAGAATTATCTTTGTCTTGAAAGAGCTTTTCACGAACCTCCTTTATTTGCCTGTAAATTTCATCTTTTTCCTTTTTTCTTCCAAATGCCCATTTTTTGCCCCATTCTTTAATCCAATTTCTGACAGTCTTGTATTTGTCACAATATCTCTTCATGCAGCCACTATTCCCAATTTTCGGTAAAGTCATGAAGAAAGCCCTAAATTCATCATTAAATTTCTTGCTGGCTAAGAGAGAGACATTCATCTTAAAAGCTGTTGATTTGGCTTTCTTCCTTTTGAGTTCCATTTTTGATTGTAGGATCTGAGGAAAATGGTCGGAGATAGAGTTTCCATAGTCCGATGTAACTGTCCCTCCCAGCCATAACTTAGAGCAAGGGGATTGAATGTAAAATCTATCTAGGAGGCAGAAAACTCTATCTTCTCCTTTCCTCTTGTTACTCCACGAAAAGACATTGGTTGAGGATGGCGACTGATATACGAAAGATCCTACAAACTTCGCCCATTCTTCCTTTTCACCTCGAGACATATTTAATTTCTTCCCCAGCTTTTGATCCCACAACGGAGTGTTGTTGAAGTCCCCTGTTAGAATCCAGTTGTCAGCATGCTTCCCATCCATCCAGACTTTCATCTCCCTCCACTGCAGTTCTCTTTCTCCTGAGTCTGTTGATGCATATACGTTAAACAACCCCAAAATTCCATCTTCTGTTTGCAGGAAGACACATGACCATCTCCCCGAAGGCGCCGAATAATTCCCAAGTGATGTGATGCCTCTCCAAAGCGTGGCAATTCCTCCCCTGGTTCCATCTGCTGCCGAAAAGATGGAGGCATAATCAGAATGAATCCATCTTCCTAAATTTGATGCTTCAAATAAAGGAAGCCGATGTTCTTGCAACAGCAAAATATCAGCATCCATATCTTTTAGAGCTATTAAGGCTCTTCTTCTTTTCAAAGGGCCCTTGATGCCCCTTAAATTCCACGTAATTATCTTCATTTAGATCAGCTTCTTGAGTGCCCGACCGTCCTGGAAAAGGTTTAAGATCTGCTTCTTGTATGTGATGCCGGGCCGTCCTGGAAGAAGTCAAAACTCCTACGACTTCTTGTCCTGTTTTTTGCTGTTGTGGCTGGGGTAAAGAAGTCCTCAGCAGCTCTAGGAGATTGAGCAATTGCAGTGATTGCAGTGATAGAATCCTCTTCTTGTACATTCGGATCATAGAGATGAATACTTGTAGTTTTCTCTTCTTCAACAGTTGGAGTAGCAAAAACCACTTTTTCTTCATTCCCTGCAGGGATAACCTCGGTATGATCAAACAAATCTTGAGCAACATCAGCAGTCTCCATGTTCATTTTCTCCTCAAACTGGAACTCTTGTACAGAATCAGCAACAAACATGTCTTCAGTCACATCGTCGGGATGAGTATCTTGTACTAAATCTGCATCCAGTGTGTCTTCAACTACTTCCTCAGTCTGGATACCTTGCACAGAGTCAGCAGCAACCTCCTCGGTTTGGGTGTCTTGCTTGGAGTCAGCAGCAACCTCCTCAGTCTGTTTACCTTGCACTAAGTGAACAGCAATCTCCTCGGTCTGGGTGCCTTGCACAGAATCAGCAGCCACCTCCACGGTCTGGGAACCTTTCACAAAGTCAGCAGCAACCTCAACTTCCTCACCATGTATCCTTATGTGTTCAGATTGGGGGTCTTGTAAAAAGTCAGCAACATCCTTGCCTTCCATTGTTTCCCCATGTTGTAGGTCTTGAGCCAAGTCAGCAATAACCATGCCAGTTGGGATAGAAGAAGACATTCCTGTCTGTGGTTGTTTTTCCTGCATCCTGGAATCAGTTACCTCCTCACCTATAGTATGTGCTTCAGCAGCAACCAACATAAGCATCTCTTGATCCCTTTTAACTTCATCAATTAAATCAGATTGTGCAGATTTTTGTGCCATTAAGGGTGAGACTTCAAAGAATTTCGAGCACTCCCCCTTATACATGCCATTAGGGATTTCTATGTCAGAATCAGACTCTGAGCATAACACAGGATGCTGGGGTTCAATAATGACAATGCTTTTCTCTTTTTTTGAGTGGTCTCCTCTTTCTTTCGAGTTCTTTTCAGCAACCTTGACATACTCCATTTTTTGCTTCAGTTTCTGTTGAGGTGGCTTGTTAAGCAATTTCATCTGGTCTTGCTTAACTCTACTTTCCTGAATCCATTCTTTATTGAGAAAGCAATTATCAAACTCCTGCCTCTTTTTGTTTTGTTGCTTTTTTATTCTCTTTGGCTTCCATTTGTATTCTGCCTCTTTTTTTTTTCTCTATTTTGCTGTGAAGGATTGATCCAATCATTCCTGACTTCATTCCTGATGTCTGCAGCAGTATTTTGGTTCTTTGGAGCACCCAAACAAACTCCCCCACCATGTAGTCGAAGACCACAAATATTGCAAGGAAGAGGCAAGCCAGACCACTGCACTCTCAACTGTTTATTGTTGCCAAAGAAGTCAACATAGTTTATAGTTTCCGGAATTTCCTTATGCAGATCCAACTGGATCCACACTCTTGGGGCCATCTCAGGAACATTTTGTATCCCAATATAATCCCCAACATCTCTGAAGAGATTCTTGAATATCTCTTCACTCCAGTACATGGGATTCAGTCCTTGCATCGATGTCCATGCTGGATGTTGAAGATGCTTGGGATTTTGGGGATCGAAGTCTGGGCTCCATTTCTGGTATTTGCTTTAAATATTGTTCCCTGTTTCAACAAGAATTGCGCCGATCTTTCTTCAGCAGTTTCAACCATAAAATACGGGAATTCCAACCAATAAATTCTGTTGATCCAGACATCTTTATCCATTTTTCCAGCTCAGTTTTAATTTGGCCCAGTCTGACTCCCTCATGCCTCACACAACCGACCAATGCCTTTGTACCAAAGGAAATCAACCTATTTTTAACAGATTCATGATGTAAAATTGGTTTTTTACCTTGAATCTCCTTCTTTCCTTTGCTATTGATCTCCTCCAGCACATTTCTTTGAACAGCATTTGCTTGGTCCAGAATGGGCTTCACTATTGATGTCTGCATTTCAGCAGCCGTGTATCCTCCTTGTCTCCTAGTTTTCAGCATGTCGACAGAGTTCTTCGCCGCTTCGGATGAATCAGAAAATTTCCAACCTGAATTAGTTTTCCTTGCGCAGAACAGTTTCCAACTTCTAACGCCCCTTCCACCAAATCTATGACCTGCTTTTGTCCATTGATTGACAATTTTTCCAAAATTTGCTGAAGATTCCTTTTGTTTCCCAATAAAGGGTCCAAATGATCCCCTTTTCCCAGTACTGCTGTCCTTGTCTGTTTAGATTCCTGCAACAGATCCTCGGTCCCTCCAGCCCTGACTCGTGACACGAGCACAGGCTCGATGCTCGCACCCAATTGCCTTGGTGGGACCTCCGAACATCCCATTGTAAACCCTAAAGAAAAGTTAGGCGCTCCCGCCTACATTGACGAGAAAGGGTATACACAGTATAGAAGAGGCACAGAGCTTGACGTCAACGTTGTGCCATATATTCCATTTCTATTGAAAGAAATGGATTGCCACATATATGCAGACATTGCCTCAACTGTCCACATATTTGCATACCTTTATGGATATATCTATAAAGGATTTGATACAACACGCTTCCACATCAGTAATATGCCACAGCCAGCAGAGCCTCCACCACAATCCCAAACCCACACCCCCCACTCATCGCAACCTACTGCTCTCAACATCAACACTAAACCAAAAAGCGAAGTGCAAGACTATATTTCTGCACGCTACCTATCATCCATGGAAGCTACATGGAGGATCATGTCATACCATATCACAGAAAAACATCCTTCCGTAAAATGCCTTCCCCTGCATTTACAAGGCCAAAACAGACAACGCTTCGCAAGAACATCAACAACTACCGCCTTTCCGCCGATAGATAGATATTTCCTTCGACCACTTGATTCTACCTTCGATGCCCTGACCTACATAGACTACAATGAAAAATATACGTTCACCGTATATAAACCAAACACATCATTGCACCCAAATGAGCAGTCATCTCCAAACAGCACACAAAACATAGTCCATAGACGAGTAAAAGGAGAACTCGTTTGCAGAATACGGTTGCTACTCCCAAAATTTGGAGAGCCATTCTACCTGAGAACAATACTGCTCCATAAACCCGCTTGCTCATGGGATGACCTAAAACTCATGAAGGCCATCATCACTATAACACCTACCAAGAAAGTGCACAAGCAATGGGACTGATTGCACCAGCAACAGAAGCTATTAAAGCAATGGAAGAAGCCATATCTTATTTCCATACACCATCACAGCTTAGATTCCTATTCGCACTTCTGATTCTTGATAACGGACCACTTTACAACTATGGGAAACATTTCAAAACCACATGACAGCTGACTTTTTAGATGAATACCGCGGCGACAAGAGCATTGCAACTAACGAAACACTTCTATCTATCAACAACATTTTAGTCCAGCACGGAACAAGCGCCAAGCCTTTGGATTGCCAATACACAAAGACGTTATCTAGAGAGATCCAAAATGAACTCAACAAATTCCCAGACCACCAACAGTACCTCGCCCAAGCCTCAACCATGTTTAGTAGTATGAATACAAATCAAACATCTATTTACACCTACATACAAAGCATTATTGAGAATGCGCAGCCACTCAAACCAATCTTCATCTATGGAAAAGCTGGCACCGGGAAAACCTACCTTCTGAACACAATCACGCCTCTACATACGAGGAAACCAAAAGATAGTTTTACCATGTGCAACAACAGCACTTGCATCCCTACTATATCCTGGCGGTAGAACAGCCCATTCGTTATTCCAAATACCCGTTATTGATAACAATATTGGAATACACTCATTGCTCGATCCACAATCCCCAAGAGCAACACTAATTAGCCAAGCAGCTGCTATCATATGGGATGAGTTTCCCATGGCAAACAAAGCAGTGATAGAAGCAGTTGACATCTTGCTACAAAAAATAACAAACACCAACATCCCATTTGGAGGAAAATTATTTATAGCAGCAGGAGATTTCAGACAAATCGCCCCCATCGTAAAAAAAGCAGGCAAAACAGCAACAATTAATGCCTCCATCAGATCATCTCATCTATGGCCCCATTTCCAAGTCCTGCAACTCAATCAACCAGTAAGAAATGCCAAGGATATCGATCTTATACACTTTGTCGATGCCATAGGACAAGGAGACCTACTCACTGACATCCCATTAACATTATTCAAGACAACCACTAAGCTCAAGATGTTTGTCAATTTTCTCAGATGACAAACAAATCCTTGCAACGCCTCAAAAAATGTGAAACAAGAGCATTCTTATCCCCCAAAAACATCACGGTTGATGAATTCAACAACATAATCTTGCAAATGCTCCTAGGAACAGCCAAACTATACTTCAGCGTGGACAGACTTACCGAAAACGACCAAACCATAGAGGACCACCCAATGGCCACAACCGATTTCCTTAACGGCTATAAACACCCATCACTCCCACAACACATCCTCCAACTTAAACCTAATACAATATGTCACATCACAAAGACACTTGACAAAGACAGGGGCCTCGTGAAAAATGCCAGAGTAATGGTATGTTCAGCACACAATAGATTTGTCACTGTCAAGCTTCTTACTGGAGAACCACAACATAGGGGAAACATCCATCCCATTTCTCGAGTTGATTTCTTTTACCAGCCTGATAAATGGCCCTGGACAATCCATAGACGCCAACTTCCACTGCGCCCAGCCTATTCAACAACATTCAACAGCTGTTTAGGACTCACCCTTGATAAAATAGTTCTCGACTTGCGAACCGAAGTCTTTGCACACGGCCAATTATACACAGCATTGACGCGAGTTCGAACAAGAGACGACGTATTGATTCTCCTCAACGATGCCAACAAAGCAAAAGCTACAACAAATGTCGTCTACCAAGAGCTCCTACCGTAACTGAGGTACGTAACTTTTCTGCTAAGAAAGTACGTCTTCGTCAACTTTTCCATATACAGATGTGTACCATGTTATTCACACTCCAAAAATACAATAAAGCATACAGCAAATATCTATACAAAAAGCTTCTTTGCTAAAAAGGTACGTCTTCTTCAACTTCTCTATATACAGATGTATACCATATTTTCCACATTCTTTTGTACATAAAAATAAGCTACGTTAAAAAAAAAAAAGAAGAAAAAAAAAAACTTCTTCAAGCCCACCGGATAGATAATTTGCTATTTAATTACCATGAGATTTCCTTGAATGCACCCCAAACAGGAAAGGAGGAAGCAAACGCACCGCGATCATGGTCTAGTGGTTAAGCCATTGGTAATGGGCAACCCCCATCCAGGTCCAAAACCCACTGACTATCATCGGATGCTTCAAAGAAGAATAAAAGGCACCGCAGTCACAGTTTAGTGGTAAAGCCATTGGTAATGGGCAACCCCCACCCAGGCTCAAAACCCACTAAGTGTTATTGGATGCTTTAACAAAAAAAAATGCACCGCGATCACAGTTTAGTGGTTAATCCATTGGTAATGGGCAACCCCCACCCAGGTCCAAAACCCACTGATTGTCATCGGATGCTTCAAAATAGGGATATTGGATGTCCTATTAAGAGAAGGGCGGAGGTGCATGTGGAAGGAGGAGGTGGAAAACTCATGGTGGTTAACTTTAGCATATATCTATCCGATGGGCACAATAACACGTGGCAAAAATCGCGGTTCAATCCCCGCATAAATGTTGATGACACCTCTCGGGTTCAACTCCCTGAACACACATAGCGCCCGGCCACGGGCAAATTTTGTAATACATATATTACGTAGACGTAGATTTAATAGTTAATGTTGATTGATACGTCAAAATTCAAATTTGTGGGGCAATCTTGCCTGAAAAAATTTCCGACATGCCACCTCATCTGTCCTTTAAATGTATCTGCCACTTCTCCATGCCACCTCATCTCTCCCATATTAATTTTTGTGCAAAGAAATTGCATAAAATTAAGGCCGGGATTCCACTGCGGCCGTTTAAGCGCTGCAACGAGCTTCACGCCCAACCACTAGTTGCCATGTCACCACTAAGAAAAATTTCTGTATTCCACTACGTCCGGCACATTGCCCATGTGGAATTTTTTGTAGACTGCCGGAGCCCTCTTGAACAGACGGGCAATACCCTCCGGTAGAAACATTTCTTGAGCGGCCGTTCCATCACACAGCCTAGAGGAGGCATGGAAACTGCACAATAGCCGAAGATCGATCTATCCAGCGCTGTGGAAGATTTTTGGTCAGTTCTTTTGCTGGAAATTTTTTTACATGTCGCTGTTACTACGAAACTTTCTTTAAACTTTCGTTTCTGATTTTTGCTCGAAAATCTCTGCCTGGCTTCTGTTCTAGAGAATCTTCAAGTCCCTGCTTTGTTCTAGAGAAATCCCCTGCTCCAGAGTTCCTTGGAAGCTTAGGTAAACTCCATGAATGGAACACGGCAAGAAATATATACACGCAGTAAAGATTCTACCGTGATGGAAGATCGCTCCATGTCAGCATATAAACTTGCCAATAGTGGAATCCCGGCCTAATATGGGAGACTCAAAGTTGCTTTGACACCTCATTGACTTTACTAATAAAAATGCCACCTCACAATGCCACCTCACTAGGTCTATTAAAACCTCAAATGCCACCTCATCACTTAACATTCAAGTAGATTTAATGCCCCAGCATTGATCTTCCTTGCACTTTCTCGGAAAAATGAGGGCTTAGGATTTCTCCCCCTTGATCCAACGGCACCGAGATGTGGTGCATTTCCTCATGCATGGGCATGCATGCCCCCATAAAGATCCAAAGGGACATAAGCTTGCCTCCTCGCCACCTCATCACTAATATATATTAACTAAATGCCAAAAAAAACATCACACCTACCATGAAGTTCCTAAAAAACCATAAAAAAAAACATCAAGGGCTAGGATTTTTCCCTACCACTTGGACCAAACCGAACGGCGAGATTCGTGTATCTATAATTATCTAACTATATATATATATATATATATATATATATATATATATATATATATATATATATATACCGGTAACCTAATCCTAATGACTTAAGTCGACATCCAAATAATCCCTAGGGATTATTGGACTTATCAGACCCCAAATTGGGGAAGCCTTAGAGACATGTTGAGCTAAACTTAGCCCATAACTTAGCAAAAAGATGCCAACATAATACAAGACTATTCCAATTACCAAACAAGTCCATGTTTACATCATAGAAAGAATAAAAGTAGAGGAACTAAGAAAGAATAAGCACAAAGCCACCAAAACATATAGGACTCCCAACCAATTCTACTATAATTATGGAAATTCAGAGGAAGGACCATAAGCCCAAAAATATTTATCATATAAGACACAATAAAATTATTACAGATATAGACCCTAGAGGAAGACATAATCCCAAATAAGACCACTATTAACCACTAAAGAGTGGGCAGAGAGTATGACCAGCAGATCAAATAATACAAAATTAGGGAAAGCATTCTTAAAGGAATTGAAATAACCAAACTCAATGGAAAATAAATCTGAAATCCGATTAAAAAAATTGGGGTATTTTATTAAGGAGATCAGAGAGCAACTTAAATTTGATCATAGAATAGACCTTTCATTAATTTTAGAAACATTAACAAAATATTCTTAGAAGTATTCAATATTGCAGTCAAAGAGTTTGAATACTTACAGAATAGCATCCATAAACTTGGAAAAGGACATAAGAAGGTTACTGGTCTATGAAAAGGACATAAGAAGGTTGAAAAAGAGCAGATATATGAACAAAAATGGCATAAAGAAATGGGTGTCACACCTCTTTAGTCTCTGCTTGCTATAATTTGGGAAAGACCAGTTATGAAGTCTCTGCTTGTGAAAACCAGTTATGCAGGTTGGCAAGATGTTGATCTACGGTTTTAACAACATACTTGGTGAATGTTTGATGAGTCTTGGGAATGAATCTCTAAGGGGAACTTGCATGAATACGGTCTTTGGACATGACTAGACTTTTTTGGAATAATCGCCACTAAGCTATGCTATGTGCTTCTAAATTTGCAATTAGACTCTAGCAACAGAGCACAACAAATAATGAAGAGGTGCATTTGAAAGCTCCTAAGTAATGGTTCCTATGCAAATGGGAATGCGAGCAATGAAAACGTCAGTGTTCACATGTTCTAAACAAGTACATGTTCACATGCACTAGCGGAAGGTTTTAGCAAGGGGTGAGCAATATCTAACTTGTTCATTTAAGCTAAGGATTTGATTCATTCTACTTTTTGCAAGGTCATCTATGGCAAAAAACGCTAAGGTGAAAAATAAGGTGGGCCTTACTTGTAAGAAAGTACATGCAACTTTTTTAGTGCATGCCTGCTATTTAGCTTTTAAATGATTTAATGAGCTTGCATGCCTTTCGTACTAACTTTTATTTGACATCTAGTGATGCTCTTCATGGGCATCGTAGAGCACCTATTGCTTTATTATTGTGGGCTTCTAGCTTTGTTCTAAGGGACATATGAAGGGCACAAAAGGTATGTAACTTGGCATTTCATTGTTACGACTTAAAGGGATGATAATGGAGACGTGGGCTCTTTGTCAAATTAAGGTTATTAAAATACAATGGTTGTTCAAAAAACGATTTTAGGGCAAGTAGTGACAGAACGTGGCAACGAAACCCTAAATTGCATATGTGGAGAGTCCGAAATTTGGATGGCTCAAACATGACCGCAAGCGCTTTTTGGCAAAGTCTTGCCGCCTATGGCAAAATCTGGGTATTCTAAGGCAAGCACATGCATGGTAGAAGGGGAATATAGGAACATCCCATTTAACTGCTTTCTAGAAAGAATGGTAACCATGGATGAAATATGATAGCTTCCTGCAACTCCTCTGAAGGTGAGGATCATATCGAAAACTCTGGAGAAGATTTGGACGTCCAACTAACCAGGTTTAGTATGGGATTTTTTTAAGAGATACTCTGTTTCTTATGCTTTCTCATGCCCTGGCTTAGGCTCTTGAATATTTACTATATCTTTCAATCGCCTCCAGCTTTGATTCATGTTTACAAGCTTGTAGTTCGGTCTTGCTTCTTAGCTTTTGGTTCGGTTCTTTGCCGTTCTATTCCCATCTTATAATTTGAGGATTATGTCTATGGTCTTGGCATTCCTATCTTAAATGTCGCAAAAAGAATACAAAAAGGAGGGAGGCTTTGTTTAAATTCGTGTAAAGGATGTGGTATGAAGCTGATTAATTATGCAGGACCTTCTAAATTAAGGCTTAAGGGCGTCTTCTAAATTTGTATACTGTCCTTTACTTGAGATTTAGCATGGGACGCTAAGCCATTTAGTTGGAATAAGATGTATTGTTTGGGCAGAGTCTGGTAAATAAATTCTAAGGCTTTCTTACAGACCTGTAACCAATGCTCCAAGGGTTCTTAGACCTTGCTTATAAAAAGGTAGGTATGCACGTCTATCAAATATGAACAGATGAACAAGTGACTTAGGAAAGCTGCACGGCATGGTAGAGTATCTGTTGAATTCAGGGCATATATGTGGCATGGCTCTGCCCCCTGTCTTGGTGGCACAATGCTTTTATATGGATCGGTTGACCAGCGTATAAGCACATCTCAGATTGTTAACTAGCTGAACCATGATATGCTGATCTTGAAATTTTGCTTATGAGGGTATAAAAAGCCCATGATTTAGTTTTGTATCTATGCCTCTGGAATGCACTATATGTTCAATGAGATTATGAGGTTTTCAGATAGTAAATTTGTGGGGAGACAACTCGTCTCTTGAGTATTTAATATCTTTGCGGCTGAGCTCAATTAGAGCATAATAATAGCAGAGACTTGAAGTTTTGCATAAATTCTTGTAAATTCAATTTGAGCTCTTATAATTATTTGGTAAAGGGCGATGAGCCGAGTAAAGTTATAGCTTACCTGTCAGTTCCTTTCTAGTTTACCCTTCTCAGGCTAACTCTAGACTGATTGACTGCAGGTAACCAACTTTACTCTTCCAAATATGCTCGTATTTGGTTTAGGATGAAGTCTTGGACGCTGAAGAAAATTCTTGCTACTGCAATACCTCAGAAACGTGGATTTACATTTGACATATTCTGGTTTGCTTTATGCTTTCACTAAAAAGTGGTAAGTGTTATAGCTGAACACGTGGATAAAAATCTTACAAAGCTGCCTTATTTTGTTTGCTATTAAGCATGGCATGAGTATTTGAGATATTTTTGTGGTTTTGAAAAGCGGGGTGACCTATGTTGTAAACTGCTTGCTTCTAAGCATGCCATGAATATCTGAGACATTTCTATGGATTGATCTAGTTTGTAAATTGCTGGATATCTTTTAATAAAAGAATTTAAGACTATTTGGGATCATTTTTAAGCATACACTGCATGATTGGAGTATGGAACATATGACTTGGGGTCCTTTTTAGAAAAGCAGTTGTAACGCTTTGCTGGTTTTGAATTTTAATGAGTTAAGCAACAAATCTGTAAATATGAGCAAAATTTGGGAAATATTTCTGTTTTGTTACAGCAGTATCATGGAATTTAAAACATAAAATGTACTTTAGCATTGTACTTTGGCATTAAGAGTGAAATATTTGAATGTATTGCAAGAATCTGGAGGTTTTTATGCTTCATCTAGTGGAAAAGAACTTTGAATTTGGATTCAAAGGTTTTAAAGGCTTAAAAATGTATTTGTTTAAACACAGCGGTATAATGGAAATTCAAGATACGGAGTTTGATGGTAAACATTTGCATAAGGATGCGTATGATCTATGATCCTAAATTTAAAACGGCATGATAAGGTTTCTTGCATGTTTCAAGAACATAATGATTTAAAATAATGGTTCCTAAGGCTCCCCTAGTTTGACTAGGGACTGATAAGTTCTCTTTGGCTTTAAGATTTATGTTTTAAGGCCAAGGGAATGGTCTGTACGTTCTGGGAACGGAAAGGCTTCGGATATATTCATTGACTTCAGTTTATTGGTTTAACCAATTTGAGCCTTAGGAACCAAGGTGGACTGTTTTTCTTTTCTTAAATAGCATTTTATATGCTTTTACTTATCATTCTGATTCCAGAAGTTCTAACGTTTTCCTGAATTTTAGGAGGGAATACAACGTAAATGAGAAAATCTCTCAAATTCCTGAAATGGAGAGTACTCAGCTTGCAAATAAGGAATCTTCAGAGTGATATATAGCCCTTGTTGCTTTGGGGCAAACCAACAAACGTCAATCATGGCGGATTAATGGAGCAGTACCCACCAGGGTGGTTTTTTACATACAAACAAGGTAAATATTCAAGACACAAACTTGCTTTGCAAGCAGTAGCCCCTTGGGCAAAACTGGCTATTATGCCTTGGCTATTATACCTTTACAAGGTACTCTGGTTACATATTCAAGACACAAACTTGCTTTGCAAGCATTAGCCCCTTGGGCAAAACTGGCTATTATGCCTTGGCTATTATGCCTTTACTTCAGGGCCTTGCCCCAATACTTGTCCCAACTGTAACAGGTTGATCGTGCATTTATTGGTACATTTCATGGCGTAAAAACCCTGTTATGCTGCGAGAAATCTGCAACAGCTAATACATGGCACTTGAGGTGGCACAACGTACATGGCAATTGAGGAGGATACCTTCCCAGGCCTGAGCTTTGACACTACAACCATCATTAGAATCCGCAAAACTTTCAAAACTCACAGGTAATCTCAATTTTTTCTGCTATTAATGGAGCATTACCCATTAACGTGATCTTTTGAGACACACAAATAAGGTATCTCTTACTATGGTTGTTATGCATCAACTCGCTTAATATTCATTGTCTTTTGAAAGTTACTGCCTTGCAAGAGATCTGCTAACGTGGTTTACAATTCCAATATGACATATTTATTCTTATTACGAATTAACTATGATTCGAAACCTGAACTTGCTTTGCAAGTGTTAGCCCCTTGGGCAAAACTGGCTATTATGCCTTTACTTCAGGGCCTTGCACCGATATTTTTCCCAACTGTAACAGTGTGATCATTTATTCTACTCATCAATTCCATGGCATCTACTGGAGATAACATTATGATAAAGGGATAAACTACCATTCTACATCTCCAAATATGTGCAGGTTGATGCATGCTGACCCTAGCATTGGTCAAACAACATTTTTTTTATCCCAGATCCATGAGTAAAGACATTCATAAACAAAGGCTTTGATGAGGACATTTATGGCACAGTGTACAGAACCTTTTCACAAGATTGAGCTTCAGGATAGCTATCACTATTAGGGCCCTCAAATTATACAGGTATGACTAAATTTCTGTTCTGTATTTGCAATAAATGATAGTGGGCAGGGGGGGTCCTTATGTAGAATAGGGACCCTCCCCTCCCTTTTCTACATACAGACCAGCTCATGCCTTCCGGTTGGAGGTAGGGCATTTTTTATATATATATAAATATATATATATCCAAACGTGTTTGCTAAGTTTCAAGAATATGTTACTGGTCTATGAAAAGGACATAAGAAGGTTGAAAAAGAGCAGATATATGAACAAAAATGGCATAAAGAAATGGGTGTCACACCTCTTTAGTCTCTGCTTGCTATAATTTGGGAAAGACCAGTTATGAAGTCTCTGCTTGTGAAAACCAGTTATGCAGGTTGGCAAGATGTTGATCTACGGTTTTAACAACATACTTGGTGAATGTTTGATGAGTCTTGGGAATGAATCTCTAAGGGGAACTTGCATGAATACGGTCTTTGGACATGACTAGACTTTTTTGGAATAATCGCCACTAAGCTATGCTATGTGCTTCTAAATTTGCAATTAGACTCTAGCAACAGAGCACAACAAATAATGAAGAGGTGCATTTGAAAGCTCCTAAGTAATGGTTCCTATGCAAATGGGAATGCGAGCAATGAAAACGTCAGTGTTCACATGTTCTAAACAAGTACATGTTCACATGCACTAGCGGAAGGTTTTAGCAAGGGGTGAGCAATATCTAACTTGTTCATTTAAGCTAAGGATTTGATTCATTCTACTTTTTGCAAGGTCATCTATGGCAAAAAACGCTAAGGTGAAAAATAAGGTGGGCCTTACTTGTAAGAAAGTACATGCAACTTTTTTAGTGCATGCCTGCTATTTAGCTTTTAAATGATTTAATGAGCTTGCATGCCTTTCGTACTAACTTTTATTTGACATCTAGTGATGCTCTTCATGGGCATCGTAGAGCACCTATTGCTTTATCTATCTATCTATCTATCTATCTATTGTGGGCTTCTAGCTTTGTTCTAAGGGACATATGAAGGGCACAAAAGGTATGTAACTTGGCATTTCATTGTTACGACTTAAAGGGATGATAATGGAGACGTGGGCTCTTTGTCAAATTAAGGTTATTAAAATACAATGGTTGTTCAAAAAACGATTTTAGGGCAAGTAGTGACAGAACGTGGCAACGAAACCCTAAATTGCATATGTGGAGAGTCTGAGCTGAGCCGGATGGCTCAAACATGACCGGCAAGCAGTTTTGGCAGTGCGCCGTCTATGGCAAAATCTGTGGTATTCTAAGGCAAGCACATGCATGGTAGAAGGGGAATATAGGAACATCCCATTTAACTGTTTCTAGAAAGAATGGTAACCATGGATGAAATATGATAGCTTCCGGTGCAACTCCTCTGAAGGTGAGGATCATATCGAAAACTCTGGAGAAGATTTGGACGTCCAACTAACCAGGTTTAGTATGGGATTTTTTTAAGAGATACTCTGTTTCTTATGCTTTCTCATGCCCTGGCTTAGGCTCTTGAATATTTACTATATCTTTCACTGCTCCAGCTTTGATTCATGTTTACAAGCTTGTAGTTCAGTCTTGCTTCTTAGCTTTTGGCTGGTTCTTTGCCAGTTCTATTCCCATCTTATAATTTGAGGATTATGTCTATGGTCTTGGCATTCCTATCTTAAATGTCGCAAAAGAATACAAAGGGAGGGAGGCTTTGTTTAAATTCGTGTAAAGGATGTGGTATGAAGCTGATTAATTATGCAGGACCTTCTAAATTAAGGCTTAAGGGCGTCTTCTAAATTTGTATACTGTCCTTTACTTGAGATTTAGCATGGGACGCTAAGCCATTTAGTTGGAATAAGATGTATTGTTTGGGCAGAGTCTGGTAAATAAATTCTAAGGCTTTCTTACAGACCTGTAACCAATGCTCCAAGGGTTCTTAGACCTTGCTTATAAAAAGGTAGGTATGCACGTCTATCAAATATGAACAGATGAACAAGTGACTTAGGAAAGCTGCACGGCATGGTAGAGTATCTGTTGAATTCAGGGCATATATGTGGCATGGCTCTGCCCCCTGTCTTGGTGGCACAATGCTTTTATATGGATCGGTTGACCAGCGTATAAGCACATCTCAGATTGTTAACTAGCTGAACCATGATATGCTGATCTTGAAATTTTGCTTATGAGGGTATAAAAAGCCCATGATTTAGTTTTGTATCTATGCCTCTGGAATGCACTATATGTTCAATGAGATTATGAGGTTTTCAGATAGTAAATTTGTGGGGAGACAACTCGTCTCTTGAGTATTTAATATCTTTGCGGCTGAGCTCAATTAGAGCATAATAATAGCAGAGACTTGAAGTTTTGCATAAATTCTTGTAAATTCAATTTGAGCTCTTATAATTATTTGGTAAAGGGCGATGAGCCGAGTAAAGTTATAGCTTACATGTCTGTCAGTTCCTTTCTAGTTTACCCTTCTCAGGCTAACTCTAGACTGATTGACTGCAGGTAACCAACTTTACTCTTCCAAATATGCTCGTATTTGGTTTAGGATGAAGTCTTGGGCCAAGAAAATTCTTGCTACTGCAATACCTCAGAAACGTGGATTTACATTTGACATATTCTGGTTTGCTTTATGCTTTCACTAAAAAGTGGTAAGTGTTATAGCTGAACACGTGGATAAAAATCTTACAAAGCTGCCTTATTTTGTTTGCTATTAAGCATGGCATGAGTATTTGAGATATTTTTGTGGTTTTGAAAAGCGGGGTGACCTATGTTGTAAACTGCTTGCTTCTAAGCATGCCATGAATATCTGAGACATTTCTATGGATTGATCTAGTTTGTAAATTGCTGGATATCTTTTAATAAAAGAATTTAAGACTATTTGGGATCATTTTTAAGCATACACTGCATGATTGGAGTATGGAACATATGACTTGGGGTCCTTTTTAGAAAAGCAGTTGTAACGCTTTGCTGGTTTTGAATTTTAATGAGTTAAGCAACAAATCTGTAAATATGAGCAAAATTTGGGAAATATTTCTGTTTTGTTACAGCAGTATCATGGAATTTAAAACATAAAATGTACTTTAGCATTGTACTTTGGCATTAAGAGTGAAATATTTGAATGTATTGCAAGAATCTGGAGGTTTTTATGCTTCATCTAGTGGAAAAGAACTTTGAATTTGGATTCAAAGGTTTTAAAGGCTTAAAAATGTATTTGTTTAAACACAGCGGTATAATGGAAATTCAAGATACGGAGTTTGATGGTAAACATTTGCATAAGGATGCGTATGATCTATGATCCTAAATTTAAAACGGCATGATAAGGTTTCTTGCATGTTTCAAGAACATAATGATTTAAAATAATGGTTCCTAAGGCTCCCCTAGTTTGACTAGGGACTGATAAGTTCTCTTTGGCTTTAAGATTTATGTTTTAAGGCCAAGGGAATGGTCTGTACGTTCTGGGAACGGAAAGGCTTCGGATATATATATATATATATATATATATATATATATATATATATATATATATATATATATATATATACAAGAAATTTGACACGTCCTACGGTGTATGTTCCTACGGTGCATGTTACTACTGTGTATGTTTCTACGATGCGTGTTCCTACGATGCACATGACCTAAGAGTCTAGAACATGTTAGAACATTCTAGGACAATCTATTTTGCATCTATTTTTAGATTGAGGTGCTTACCCATGAGCATCTAGAATATGCTGGAACACTCCAAGACAATCTATATTGGCCCCATGCAAATTTTCAAAAAATTTTCTATTTTTAAATTGAGGTGCTTACCCATGAGCATTTAGAACATCCTAGAAAATTCCAGGACAATCTATGTTGCATCTGTGCAAATTTTTAAAAAACTTCTTGTTACCCATGAGCATCTAGGACATGCTAGAAAATTCCAGGACAATCTTATTTTGCATCTGTGCAAATTTTTAAAAAACTTTCTATTTTTAGACTGAGGTGCTTCTAGAAGATTCTAGAAGATTCTAGAACATTCTAAAAGATTCTAGAACATTCTAAAATATTCTAGAAGATTCTAGAACATCCTAAGCATTTCCAGAGCATTCTAGAAAATTCTAGAGTTCTAGAAGATTCTAGAACATTCTAGAAGATTCTAGGGCAAAGCTTCTAGAACATTCTAGAAGATTCTAGAACATTCTAAAAGATTCTAGAAGATTCTAGAACTTTCTAGAAGATTCTAGAACTTTCTAGAACATTCTAGTATTTTCTAAAACATCTACAGCTAAGGTTTAAGGTAAGCTTATCAATTAAAAAAGACATGCATATTTAACAATTAGAATAGGGAGAGTTGGTTAAGGGGTATCCCTCTAAAATTCCCTTGTGGGGGTCATGAGGTCAGGGGTTCAAATCCCCTAAATAACATAAAATCTTTTAGAAGCTTGTCCTTAAAATTAATCAAAAAATATTAAGGCCCGAGCATGCAATGTGAGCCGTAGGATTTTGGATCAAGGATCAGGATCAATCTGGACCGTAGAATATGTGCAAAGTAATTTGAGCCGTAGGATCTCAGATCGACGGTCAAGATCAAGAGCAACCTGGACCGTAGGATCGATCGGAAATAAACTCCCGTGCGATCTGGACCGTAGGATCCATCTCGAGCGACGTGGGCCGTCGGATCTTAGATCGACGGTCCAGATTGAATCAACGTGGACCGTCGGATCGATCGGAAATAAACTCCCACGCGATCTGGGCCGTACGATCTGTCCCTGAGCGACGTGGACCGTCGGATTGTTGCCTATAAATAGAAGGACAAGGTTGAGAGATGATATCTCCGCAACCACAACTCAGAAATCGGCGATCCTTACCTTGTTGGAAAGCTCTTGAAGTCTAGTTTCCAGATTGGGCTTGGTTGTCCATAGATTCCTTACGGTTTGAAAGTTATGCCCAGAAAGGTGCATAGAGGTCTGAGTTGACTGCACAGCTAGATCTGCTTCTTCCTATGTTGATGATGAGCCTAGCCTTACCTTCTAGTATCTTCTCTTGTTCCTTGCTTGATCATATCATTAGAAGGAGTTCATGTAACACCAGTGGTTGGTGGCTAGAAAGAGTTTGTTCTTATACAGTCTTGCGGAGTAGCTTGACTTGGTGATATCTCTTCTAGTTGGTCCGGTTGGGTGGTAAAACGAGTACCCTGTGGTATTTTGCTTTCTAATTAGTTGATGAATTTGCAGGAAGATTAGAGCATTCGTATCATGTAAACTGAAGGTCCAGAGCTCAGTTCCGGTCTTTACCAGCGGAGCTGTGGGTGATAGAAGAGTTGGAAATTTGAGTGGCTTAGCGGCACTCAAGATATCTTAAGGAAATAGGTTACCTCTTGTCTGGTATGAACTTGATGTTTAGGGATTGTGATTAGAATCTTTAGATATTTCTTATTGCATCCTTATGGCTGAGGTTGGTGCCTCAAGTTTGGAAAGAGTTGGTGCTCTTGACCAAGTGATTGGAATGAGCGGATTCCATGTCCATAGATTCCTTACGGTTTGAAAGTTATGCCCAGAAAGGTGCATAGGGGTCTGAGTTGACTGCACAGCTAGATCTGCTTCTTCCTATGTTGATGATGAGCCTAGCCTTACCTTCTAGTATAGGCTCATCATCAACATAGGAAGAAGCAGATCTAGCTGTGCAGTCAACTCAGACCCCTATGCACCTTTCTGGGCATAACTTTCAAACCGTAAGGAATCTATGGACAACCAAGCCCAATCTGGAAACTAGACTTTAAGAGCTTTCCAACAAGGTAAGGATCGCCGATTTCTGAGTTGTGGTTGCGGAGATATCATCTCTCAAAGTTGTCCTTCTATTTATAGGCAACAATACCTTTTTTTGCCTTTTTGCCTCTAAATAAAGGTCAAGGTTTATTTTTAGCTCTCTCTTTGATAATAGCAAGGCTTAGACATACTGGATGACTTTCTTACTTGATCATATCATTAGAAGGAGTTCATGTAACACCAGTGGTTGGTGGCTAGAAAGAGTTTGTTCTTATACAGTCTTGCGGAGTAGCTTGACTTGGTGATATCTCTTCTAGTTGGTCCGGTTGGGTGGTAAAACGAGTACCCTGTGGTATTTTGCTTTCTAATTAGTTGATGAATTTGCAGGAAGATTAGAGCATTCGTATCAATTGGTATCAGAGCTCAGTTCCGGTCTTTACCAGCGGAGCTGTGGGTGATGGAAGAGTTGGAAATTTGAGTGGCTTAGCGACACTCAAGATATCTTAAGGAAATAGGTTACCTCTTGTCTGGTATGAACTTGATGTTTAGGGATTGTGATTAGAATCTTTAGATATTTCTTATTGCATCCTTATGGCTGAGGTTGGTGCCTCAAGTTTGGAAAGAGTTGGTGCTCTTGACCAAGTGATTGGAATGAGCGGATGCCATGTCCAAGAGATTGGAATGAGTTGGTGCTCATGTCCATGTGAATAGAATGTTTGTTATTCCTGATGTTCGCAGGTCTTACGGTGGTCTTTGGAGATTGCAAACTGGAATGGAGATTGATCAGAAGTTGGTGCTTCTGGTGGAGGTTAGTAAACATTTTGAGACAAATTAAGTTGATTTTCTTTATTTGGAATAAGGAATAGATACTTTTATGTGTATACCCATGGTAGATTAGTGACTACGATTGCAACGTAGCCGGCTTGAACATGGTATACTTGATGTGAATGCCTCTTGGTAGATCAGTAATTGTGTCTCAAAAGACAATAGGCTTGAACAAGAGAGCATAAGATGTAAAACTTTGAAGACTAGTAATTGTGGTTGCAACACAATTGGCTTGACAAAGTTACATCTGTACCTTGGAGGTACGAGGGGTATTCGGTACTTTGGAAGTACAAGAATATCCGTAACTATTTCTGAGTTGTGCAGGAATAAGATATTTCTAGTTGTGGATTCAACTAGGGTTGCAACCATGGACTTGGTTGTGGTAAATTATTTTCTGATTGTGGATTCAATCAGGGTTGTAACCATGGACTTGGTTACGAAAATTTTTAGCCTAACGGGCTGGACTTGGAAATTTTTAGCCTAAAGGGCTGGACTTGACAACTTTTTATTATGCAGGTTGTAGCCATGGACTTGGTTGTGTCAAATTTGCCATATAATTTCTTGATCGAGGACGATCAATCCTGAGAAGGGGAGGAATTGATATGGTTTAAGGTTAATAACTAATAATGGTGCTCGGGGGAGTGGCCTTGCATGGAACAATATTTATTGATATGATCAAGTAAGAAAGTCATCCAGTATGTCTAAGCCTTGCTATTATCAAAGAGAGAGCTAAAAATAAACCTTGACCTTTATTTAGAGGCAAAAAGGCAAAAAAAGGTATTGTTGCCTATAAATAGAAGGACAACTTTGAGAGATGATATCTCCGCAACCACAACTCAGAAATCGGCGATCCTTACCTTGTTGGAAAGCTCTTAAAGTCTAGTTTCCAGATTGGGCTTGGTTGTCCATAGATTCCTTACGGTTTGAAAGTTATGCCCAGAAAGGTGCATAGGGGTCTGAGTTGACTGCACAGCTAGATCTGCTTCTTCCTATGTTGATGATACCACACCAGATCCCATCAGAGCTCAGTTCCGGTCTTTACCAGCGGAGCTGTGGGTGATGGAAGAGTTGGAAATTTGAGTGGCTTAGCGACACTCAAGATATCTTAAGGAAATAGGTTACCTCTTGTCTGGTATGAACTTGATGTTTAGGGATTGTGATTAGAATCTTTAGATATTTCTTATTGCATCCTTATGGCTGAGGTTGGTGCCTCAAGTTTGGAAAGAGTTGGTGCTCTTGACCAAGTGATTGGAATGAGCGGATGCCATGTCCAAGAGATTGGAATGAGTTGGTGCTCATGTCCATGTGAATAGAATGTTTGTTATTCCTGATGTTCGCAGGTCTTACGGTGGGGTCTTTGGAGATTGCAAACTGGAATGGAGATTGATCAGAAGTTGGTGCTTCTGGTGGAGGTTAGTAAACATTTTGAGACAAATTAAGTTGATTTTCTTTATTTGGAATAAGGAATAGATACTTTTATGTGTATACCCATGGTAGATTAGTGACTACGATTGCAACGTAGCCGGCTTGAACATGGTATACTTGATGTGAATGCCTCTTGGTAGATCAGTAATTGTGTCTGCAGCACAATAGGCTTGAACAAGAGAGCATAAGATGTAAAACTTTGAAGACTAGTAATTGTGGTTGCAACACAATTGGCTTGACAAAGTTACATCTGTACCTTGGAGGTACGAGGGGTATTCGGTACTTTGGAAGTACAAGAATATCCGTAACTATTTCTGAGTTGTGCAGGAATAAGATATTTCTAGTTGTGGATTCAACTAGGGTTGCAACCATGGACTTGGTTGTGGTAAATTATTTTCTGATTGTGGATTCAATCAGGGTTGTAACCATGGACTTGGTTACGAAAATTTTTAGCCTAACGGGCTGGACTTGGAAATTTTTAGCCTAAAGGGCTGGACTTGACAACTTTTTATTATGCAGGTTGTAGCCATGGACTTGGTTGTGTCAAATTTGCCATATAATTTCTTGATCGAGGGCGATCAATCCGAGAAAGGGGAGGAATTGATATGGTTTAAGGTTAATAACTAATAATGGTGCTTTCGGGGAGTGGCCTTGCATGGAACAATATTTATTGATATGATCAAGTAAGAAAGTCATCCAGTATGTCTAAGCCTTGCTATTATCAAAGAGAGAGCTAAAAATAAACCTTGACCTTTATTTAGAGGCAAAAAGGCAAAAAAAGGTATTGTTGCCTATAAATAGAAGGACAACTTTGAGAGATGATATCTCCGCAACCACAACTCAGAAATCGGCGATCCTTACCTTGTTGGAAAGCTCTTGAAGTCTAGTTTCCAGATTGGGCTTGGTTGTCCATAGATTCCTTACGGTTTGAAAGTTATGCCCAGAAAGGTGCATAGAGGTCTGAGTTGACTGCACAGCTAGATCTGCTTCTTCCTATGTTGATGATGAGCCTAGCCTTACCTTCTAGTATCTTCTCTTGTTCCTTGCTTGATCATATCATTAGAAGGAGTTCATGTAACACCAGTGGTTGGTGGCTAGAAAGAGTTTGTTCTTATACAGTCTTGCGGAGTAGCTTGACTTGGTGATATCTCTTCTAGTTGGTCCGGTTGGGTGGTAAAACGAGTACCCTGTGGTATTTTGCTTTCTAATTAGTTGATGAATTTGCAGGAAGATTAGAGCATTCGTATCAATCCCCCGAGCACCATTATTAGTTAATAACCTTAAACCATATCAATTCCTCCCCTTCTCGAGATTGATCGTCCTCGATCAAGAAATTATATGGCAAATTTGACACAACCAAGTCCATGGCTACAACCTGCATAACTCAGAAATAGTTACGGATATTCTTGTACTTCCAAAGTACCGAATACCCCTCGTACCTCCAAGGTACAGATGTAACTTTGTCAAGCCAATTGTGTTGCAACCACAATTACTAGTCTTCAAAGTTTTACATCTTATGCTCTCTTGTTCAAGCCTATTGTGCTGCAGACACAATTACTGATCTGCCTCCATGGACTTGTTTGTGTCAAATTTGCCACATAATTTCTTGATCGAGGACGATCAATCCTGAGAAGGGGAGGAATTGATATGGTTTAAGGTTAATAACTAATAATGGTGCTCGGGGGAGTGGCCTTGCATGGAACAATATTTATTGATATGATCAAGTAAGAAAGTCATCCAGTATGTCTAAGCCTTGCTATTATCAAAGAGAGAGCTAAAAATAAACCTTGACCTTTATTTAGAGGCAAAAAGGCAAAAAAAAGGTATTGTTGCCTATAAATAGAAGGACAACTTTGAGATGTGATATCTCCGCAACCACAACTCAGAAATCGGCGATCCTTACCTTGTTGGAAAGCTCTTGAAGTCTAGTTTCCAGATTGGGCTTGGTTGTCCATAGATTCCTTACGGTTTGAAAGTGATGCCCAGAAAGGTGCATAGGGGTCTGAGTTGACTGCACAGCTAGATCTGCTTCTTCCTATGTTGATGATGAGCCTAGCCTTACCTTCTAGTATCTTCTCTTGTTCCTTGCTTGATCATATCATTAGAAGGAGTTCATGTAACACCAGTGGTTGGTGGCTAGAAAGAGTTTGTTCTTATACAGTCTTGCGGAGTAGCTTGACTTGGTGATATCTCTTCTAGTTGGTCCGGTTGGGTGGTAAAACGAGTACCCTGTGGTATTTTGCTTTCTAATTAGTTGATGAATTTGCAGGAAGATTAGAGCATTCGTAACAATTGGTACAGAAATCTCGTGTGGAACAAAAGGGTAAAAGCTCATTTGATTTTGATCTTCTGTGAAGGCACCTCGGTTTTGGTCACCTCTGGTTGGTTTCGGCTGGGCACTTAACAACATAGGAAGAAGCAGATCTAGTTGTGCAGTCAACTCAGACCCCTATACACCTTTCTGGGCATAACTTTCAAACCGTAAGGAATCTATGGACAACCAAGCCCAATCTGGAAACTAGACTTCAAGGGCTTTCCAACAAGGTAAGGATCGCCGAATTCTGAGTTGTGGTCGCCGAGATATCACGTCTCAAAGTTGTCCTTTTATTTATAGGTAATAATACCTTTTTTGCCTTTTTGCTTCTAAATAAAGGTCAAGGTTTATTTTTAGCTCTCTCTTTGATAATAGCAAGGCTTAGACATACTGGATGACTTTCTTACTTGATCATATCAATAGATATTGTTCCATGCAAGGCCACTCCCCCGAGCACCATTATTAGTTAATAACCTTAAACCATATCAATTCCTCCCCTTCTCGAGATTGATCGTCCTCGATCAAGAAATTATATGGCAAATTTGACACAACCAAGTCCATGGCTACAACCTGCATAACTCAGAAATAGTTACGGATATTCTTGTACTTCCAAAGTACCGAATACCCCTCGTACCTCCAAGGTAAGATGTAAAATAAAAGGACAACTTTGAGACGTGATATCTCCGTGACCACAACTCAGAATTCAGCGATCCTTACCTTGTTGGAAAGCCCTTGAAGTCTAGTTTCCAGATTGGGCTTGGTTGTCCATAGATTCCTTACGGTTTGAAAGTTATGCCCAGAAAAGTGCATAGGGGTCTGAGTTGACTGTACAACTAGATCTGCTTCTTCCTATGTTGTTGATGTGTATAGCCTTACCTTCTAGTATCTTCTCTTGTTCCTTGCTTGATCATATCATTAGAAGGAGTTCATGTAACACCAGTGGTTGGTGGCTAGAAAGAGTTTGTTCTTATACAGTCTTGCGGAGTAGCTTGACTTGGTGATATCTCTTCTAGTTGGTCCGGTTGGGTGATAAATCGAGTACCTGTGGTGCTTTACTTTCTAATAAGTTGATGAGTTTGCAGGAAGAACAGGTCATTCGTAACAATTGGTATCACAGTCGGATGCAAGCTATGTGGTTTTATAATTGATTGGGTATTAATGCTATTATAATGGCATGGATAATATACATTGGGGGCAGGCTCAAGTTCGGTATTTCATAGTGGAGTGACATTCTAGAAAAAGATATATTTTCTAGCAATTTTTATGTTACAAATCTCAAACCCCTTGCATTAATGAGTTAATACTGCAAGGCGAGAGATTGTTTGCTAATTGTTGAGTTTTGTACGGGGTATTTATCATAATCATGAGTTAACACATATTCAGCATGCACACAAGAGATTGCATTATCTAGGAAAGAAATATGCCCATTTTATATAAGTTATTTGGGTTTGAAATGCATGTTGATATCAATGAAATATCTTCATTTCATGTAATTCTTTAGGTATGTGAGGCATATGTTATAGGGGTTGCATTTGTGTCTTAAGTGAATAATTAGAATTTAATTACAAGGTCCAACTTTTCTACTCCTCATTTGTTGATTGCCCAATAAAGCAAACTCAAAAGAATACACAACTTAAGCTAATTATAGGGGTTGCATTTGTGTCTTAAGTGGGTAATTACAATTAAACTAAAGACTAAAGGAGCTAGAGCATGGGGGAGGGGGGAAGGGAGGATCGACAGATATTGCTTGAAAGAGAAAACATTTACTAATATTGCTACAGCCTATCTGCCCAAGAAAATTAAAAAGATCCATTACATAAAAAAACATGGCAAGATTGAGTACAAATAAAAGAAAACATTGAAAAATTCTGGCTACGGATTCAAATAGGACATGAGGAATCTTCTTGCATCCATTTGCGTTATACAATTATCATAAATTCAAGTATTAACATTTAAGTAAACATGTATAGAAGAGAAAAACAAATCTAAATTTGCCAGCTAATATTTGCACAAGACAATTAAAACAGTCCTTTAATGAATTAACATGATGATTATTAAACATAAATAAACACAAAACATTAAAAAAGATAGAACACAAATAAAAAAAAATAGCACATGAAGAATTTTTTTTTTTTTTTTTTTTTTTACATGAATTTGATGCTTAAAGCTTAAAGACCATTTGCGTTATACAATTGCTATGGATTCAGATATCAACATTTGAGTAAATATATTTAGAAAGCAAAAACAATTACTAAAATTGCCAACTACTATTAAAATTGCCAGCCACTATTTGCACAAAAAAATTAAGAGAACCATTTAATCAATTAACATAATAATTATTAAACACAAATAAAAAGAATTCAAAAAGCTCAATGCAATATTAAGCACATAGTTTATAAATATTGGCAAAAATAATTTATAACAATAGAAAACAATTTAAAACAATAGACAAAGCAATTTTATACAATAAAATAACAATAGACAAAACCATTTTATACAATTTTAAAAAATTTCAATTTTTAGGTTAGAACATGGAGGGGTGGGCCTAATTAGGAAGGGAAACATAATAAAAGACAAAACAATTTTATAACAATAGACAAAACAATTTTATACACAATAAAATAACAATACACAAAATTATTTTTTAAAAAATTTCAACTTTTAGCTTAGACCGGGAGAAGGGGTAACCGGGGAGGGGGGGGCGGGGAGGGAAGGGGGGTAAGCGGGGGGGGAAGGGTAAGGCAGGGCGGGGTGGGGGTAACCGGGAGGGAGGGGAGGGTAACCGGGGAGGGAGGGTAGGGGCAGGCGGGGGGGGGGGGGGGGGGGGGCCTAATTAAGAAAAGAAACTTCCTACTCTTAAATTCACCTACTTACCCATCTACCAAAAACCAGGAGCGTAAAAGCGCAATACTCATCTTCATACCAAGCCCCTTCTTATATCTTTGTAAAAGGAGCTATTCCTGCCATCTATGCATGTGGGATATTGTTCTATGCATTAGGGTTTACACATTCTTCATTGGAGTTACCCTTAACTATTTATGAAACCTCATTTTTTTGAACAAATTGATGCTTGGTCTAGTGGCTAGAGTACAGGGTTTGGACCAGTGACCAGGGGTTCAAATCTTCTAAACAACATAAATTTTTTTAAAAGCACCCCCCTTAAGCCCCGAGCATGCAACATGGACCGTAGGATCTTGGATCCAATCAAAGGTCAAGATCGCGCCACGTGGCAGGCCAAGAATCAATGTGGATCGTAGGATCGTCCACCTCAGCATAACCAACGGTCAGATTCGCCCCAAATATATCAAGGCAAAATTGACGGCACCAGCGCATCTCGGCCGTCCAAAGCGCCACGTGGCAGCTCAAGAACCAGATCGTGCCACGTGGCAGGCCAAGAATCAATCTGGACCGTAGGATCGTCCACCTCATCATAACCAACGGTCAGATTCGCCCCATATATATCAAGGCAAGATTGACGATCACCCTCGAATCTGGACCGTCCAAAATGCCACCGACGGCCAGGATCGAAAGATTCCATGGAATATGCTCGAGCCTACTAATAATATATATATATATATATATATATATATATATATATATATAAATATAAATATATATAACAGGTTGGAGACGGTTGCACACAAGAGCTAGATACAACACTTGTGAAGCTTATGCTGATATGGGGTCTAGAATTCCCATAACACAGGCTCAAAATACAAGAGCTGTGTATTCTCCTATAGTGCAGTGGTGGCCTATATGGATATGGCACCAAGTTTGAACAATGGCACCATGGTTACTTATTATGCCATGGCCCCTGTACTAAAAGGCACAATTGGGACCTTGATATGGGATCTAGCCATAAACAGAATACCAGAACGGTGTATTCTCCTATAGTGTAATGGCTGCCCATAATGCAATGGCACCATGGTTACCTATATTGCAAAGGCCCTTATACTAAAGGGCTGTACTAGTTGCATATAATGCATGGGATATTTGGTTGCATGATAAAATGCATGGGACATTTTTAGCCCAATATGCCTAAGGTGCATCTAGATTACACAATTTACATATGGGCCTATGGTTCAAAATGGCATAGAATTAAAGAAAAGCAAAAATGTTGCAATGGTACTGGTTATTGTCTATGGCAAAAACATAATAATGCATTGGTCTTTTGGTTTTCTTGGGGACATTTGCTAAGGCCAATATTTGAAGGCCCTCAAGGCAAAAAGTACAATGGACATGAATTTGTTGGTCTAAATTAGACCTTTGAAAATAGCACGAAAATTATTTATGAGAACCCTTGATATTTTTCAAGGTCACGCCATTTCAAAGTTTGTACTAATGGTGGAGGTTGTGATGTCTTTTAATTTTATACACGTGATGTTTGAACAATGGCACTATGGTTTACATAGTCCAAGGTAAACAAATGCACATTTGGCTAAAAAACAAGTTTATGGTTGGACAAAATGCTTATATATGACCCTTTTTATTATTTGATAAAGAGTGGTTCGTGGATAAAATGTTGCATGCAACAAATGCTTTACCCTTTAAACTTTATATTACGAGGTAATGCAAGTTGCCACTTGCCACTTCCTTAGCATAGACTTTTTGCATGATGTGATGGATTTACACCTCAATGCATTCTTGACAAAATGGCCAAGGGTGACGATTTGCATATTATGGATACAAAAAGATCTTTTTATTCTAGAATTTTATTAAACATGGCAAAGATTGGGAACTTGTTTGCAAATGGTTGAGGGCAAAAGAGCACGTAGCATTGCTTATATGTTTTTAGCCGTCATGCAAAATGGCTTGCATGACTACTTGCACAATATGAATTTGGCCATATTAATATTTAGGGCTAACAAACCCTAGCTCAATTTCTAGCGGCCGGTTACGTCCCGAGGCGGTCGAAACTAGATTAGCCGAGCAAGATGAGGCCGGTTTGAGGATTTCGCCCTAGCCACATACGATTACGGCATGATTCGACTGTCAAGCCTTCTTCAAATGAAAAGCGGGGGCGAATATGTCCGATTGATACATCCGATATTACGGGATCATAATGGATCATACAATGGCCTTCGTTGCAAGCGATTCGGCGAAATAATAGTGCACTGGTGCAAAATTTCATGAATAGAAATTCCCTATTATGGAGAGGATATTTCTACTTTAAAATCTTAGTTGGAGCAATTTCAAGCGGAACAAAGTGATGCATGACGAGATCAAGCATTTTCATTCGGGTTTGTGGTATTATCGTTTGAGATATTATCTTTGAATGATTTAATTAAACTAGGATTTATGAGTGAATATGATGTGCCTATAGAAGCATCTTGAATCTTGAAAGGCTTTTTGGACTTCTACCAAAATAGCTTCTATTATTTGCATGATTTTGAAAGGCCAATGGTTGCCACTTTGTTAAAAGCGAGTCCCGCTAAAAACGAAAGTGGACTTTGAGCTTTCCGACTTGGATAATGGTACTCTTAAACGTTCTTGGAGTGCTACAAAAAAGTTATTGCAATTTATTTGCTTCAATAACATGAAACATGAACGTGCTGTTATGGATTTTGAAATTATATGCACTATGCTTTTTAAGTAAAATGATGAATGCACTAGGAAATTGTTACAATATGAAATGGATAACACTATGAAGTGATGCACCGTTTTTTCAAACGGACTACATAAAACTAAGTATACTTGCATTATTTGTGCATATCTTTGAAGCTTAAAAACTGATCTGATTTGTTGCATTTGGTTAAACATGGAATGCACCTTGTTTAGACTTGCATAATTTGCTGCTAAAACTACAAGCTTTATATGATAGTGTAGCAGAATATTTTGGTGCCTGCAATAGCTGGACATCCTTACTGAATTCTTATTTAGGTGCTGAAACTAGAGATTGTTATAGACTCGTTGCACCATGTATTTACATAGAGTGCAAAAAAGCAAATGAGTTGCAAATTATATTGCAACTTTTTGGATTTAACAGAATCTTAAGTTATACTTCCATTTCTATTTCCTTTTCTTGTTAACGATGTCTCAGGGCAAGGTTACAATTGGTGATCAGTGATAAACTGAGAGACCCAATGTACCTTTTGGCCTTGCATGCATTCTACGGATTACTGCTAACGTTTGCATGTTTGGCTGCAGGTACGGGCTCTCTCCTCCAATTGTCGCTTTTTGCTTTTAGGGATGTTGTTATCAAGAAAAAGGGTGGAATATCTTCACATAAAAGCTCGAAGCTCGAAATGTGTACACAACGATTATGATCAGCAAAGATATGTATACTACTAGACTTTCTGGTAAAAGAAAGGGATGTTATTACCTTTTTTCACTTTATATAACTACATTTGTTGCTTTCTAAGGCTATACTTTCAAAAATTCTACACGCTAAAGGAAAAGGAAAGATAACTTGGTAATAGAAAAATGTTGAACGACTTCAGACAAATATAGAACTTATTTTGTATTCAGGCTGGACTCATCTGGAATAGGGCCTGGGTAGTGCCAGGACAGAATTTCTCTAGCTTCGGTTAAGTGACCAAGTTAGGAGTATGGCTTTGGCTAGATTAGATCCTAGGCAAAGGAAAGTATATATGCTGAAACATCTGTTATCATATTCAAGGATATGAAACTCTATCCTCTTGAGTCCACTTGAATTAATTGAACATTGTACACCTCTCGTGATTGATTGAACATTATGTTTTTCATTAGCACTGCTCTACTGTTACCTTAGCTATTACTTGTTTGCTACTTACTTATTGTTTGCTATTTACTTATTGCTTGGGACATTTCAAAAATGACAAGTACTAGCCACAGAATGAGGACGGACTTCTATGGTTCATGAACATTAAAAATTGGGCTTCTTAAAACCTGAGCACGACCATAAAGGTATGAATATCTGATGTATGATTTATCTTTTAACATTGTAACGATTTACAGGTAACGTAGGGTCCTAGCAGAATGCTAGGTACCCTACGCTACCTAGCATTATACTGAAGTTTCTTTTAGGACCCTACTTCCTGCGGTAGGAGGTAGGTTGCTATATATATATATATAAATATAAATATATATAACAGGTTGGAGACGGTTGCACACAAGAGCTAGATACAACACTTGTGAAGCTTATGCTGATATGGGGTCTAGAATTCCCATAACACAGGCTCAAAATACAAGAGCTGTGTATTCTCCTATAGTGCAGTGGTGGCCTATATGGATATGGCACCAAGTTTGAACAATGGCACCATGGTTACTTATTATGCCATGGCCCCCATACTAAAAAGGCACAATTGGGACCTTGATATGGGATCTAGCCATAAACGTAGAATACCGTAATCGGTGTATTCTCCTATAGTGTAATGGCTGCCCATAATGCAATGGCACCATGGTTACCTATATTGCAAAGGCCCTTATACTAAAGGGCTGTACTAGTTGCATATAATGCATGGGATATTTGGTTGCATGATAAAATGCATGGGACATTTTTAGCCCAATATGCCTAAGGTGCATCTAGATTACACAATTTACATATGGGCCTATGGTTCAAAATGGCATAGAATTAAAGAAAAGCAAAAATGTTGCAATGGTACTGGTTATTGTCTATGGCAAAAACATAATAATGCATTGGTCTTTTGGTTTTCTTGGGGACATTTGCTAAGGCCAATATTTGAAGGCCCTCAAGGCAAAAAGTACAATGGACATGAATTTGTTGGTCTAAATTAGACCTTTGAAAATAGCACGAAAATTATTTATGAGAACCCTTGATATTTTTCAAGGTCACGCCATTTCAAAGTTTGTACTAATGGTGGAGGTTGTGATGTCTTTTAATTTTATACACGTGATGTTTGAACAATGGCACTATGGTTTACATAGTCCAAGGTAAACAAATGCACATTTGGCTAAAAACAAGTTTATGGTTGGACAAAATGCTTATATATGACCCTTTTATTATTTGATAAAGAGTGGTTCGTGGATAAAATGTTGCATGCAACAAATGCTTTACCCTTTAAACTTTATATTACGAGGTAATGCAAGTTGCCACTTGCCACTTCCTTAGCATAGACTTTTTGCATGATGTGATGGATTTACACCTCAATGCATTCTTGACAAAATGGCCAAGGGTGACGATTTGCATATTATGGATACAAAAAGATCTTTTTATTCTAGAATTTTATTAAACATGGCAAAGATTGGGAACTTGTTTGCAAATGGTTGAGGGCAAAAGAGCACGTAGCATTGCTTATATGTTTTTTAGCCGTCATGCAAAAATGGCTTGCATGACTACTTGCACAATATGAATTTGGCCATATTAATATTTAGGGCTAACAAACCCTAGCTCAATTTCTAGCGGCCAGATTACGTCCTGAGGCGGTCGAAACTAGATTAGCCAGGCAAGATGAGGCCGGATTTGAGGATTTCGGCCTAGCCACATACGATTCTGGCATGATTCGACCTGTCAAGCCTTCTTCAAATGAAAAAGCAGGGCCAGAATATGTCTGATTGATACATCTGATATTACACGGGATCATAATGGATCATACAATGGCCTTCGTTGCAAAGCGATTCGGCGAAATAATAGTGCACCGGGTGCAAAATTTCATGAATAGAAATTCCCTATTATGGAGAGGATATTTCTACTTTAAAATCTTAGTTGGAGCAATTTCAACTGGAACAAAGTGATGCATGACAGATCAAGCATTTTCATTCAGGTTTGTGGTATTATCGTTTGAGATATTATCTTTGAATGATTTAATTAAACTTAGGATTTATGAGTGAATATGATGTGCCTATAGAAGCATCTTGAATCTTGAAAGGCTTTTTGGACTTCTACCAAAATAGCTTCTATTATTTGCATGATTTTGAAAGGCCAATGGTTGCCACTGTTAAAAGCAGGTCCTGCTAAAAACCGAGTGGACTTTGAGCTTTCCGACTTGGATAATGGTACTCTTAAACGTTCTTGGAGTGCTACAAAAGGTTATTGCAATTTATTTGCTTCAATAACATGAAACATGAACGTGCTGTTATGGATTTTGAAATTATATGCACTATGCTTTTTAAGTAAAATGATGAATGCACTAGGAAATTGTTACAATATGAAATGGATAACACTATGAAGTGATGCACCGTTTTTTCAAACGGACTACATAAAACTAAGTATACTTGCATTATTTGTGCATATGCTGAAGCTTAAAACTGATACAGATTTGTTGCATTTGGTTAAACATGGAATGCACCTTGTTTAGACTTGCATAATTTGCTGCTAAAACTACAAGCTTTATATGATAGTGTAGCAGAATATTTTGGTGCCTGCAATAGCTGGACATCCTTACTGAATTCTTATTTAGGTGCTGAAACTAGAGATTGTTATAGACTCGTTGCACCATGTATTTACATAGAGTGCAAAAAAGCAAATGAGTTGCAAATTATATTGCAACTTTTTGGATTTAACAGAATCTTAAGTTATACTTCCATTTCTATTTCCTTTTCTTGTTAACGATGTCTCAGGGCAAGGTTACAATTGGTGATCAGTGATAAACTGAGAGACCCAATGTACCTTTTGGCCCTTGCATCGTTACCGGGATTACTGCTAACGTTTGCATGTTTGGCTGCAGGTACGGGCTCTCTCCTCCAATTGTCGCTTTTTGCTTTTAGGGATGTTGTTATCAAGAAAAAGGGTGGAATATCTTCACATAAAAGCTCGAAGCTCGAAATGTGTACACAACGATTATGATCAGCAAAGATATGTATACTACTAGACTTTCTGGTAAAAGAAAGGGATGTTATTACCTTTTTTCACTTTATATAACTACATTTGTTGCTTTCTAAGGCTATACTTTCAAAAATTCTACACGCTAAAGGAAAAGGAAAGATAACTTGGTAATAGAAAAATGTTGAACGACTTCAGACAAATATAGAACTTATTTTGTATTCAGGCTGGACTCATCTGGAATAGGGCCTGGGTAGTGCCAGGACAGAATTTCTCTAGCTTCGGTTAAGTGACCAAGTTAGGAGTATGGCTTTGGCTAGATTAGATCCTAGGCTTTTTTCTGGCACTTATTCTCTAACGCAAATGTATCTGCATCCCTTTATAATGGCGAATCCTGTGACGCTCCTTAAGGCTTTGGCCTGGCAGAGCGATTCTCCAAACAAAGGCCATTGGCCATGCTGTTAAAATTGCTTAGATGAACTGGATAGAAGATTGCCTGCTATTTCCCCTGAATCGTTGATGTCCTTTTAAGCCTTTGAAGCTTTAGATAGGCGCCTAATGTTCTGTTGTTCAGCATAAAACGGATCCGGTAGGGGAACATCAAGAGATTCATGAGTTGCAGCCTTCCCTCAGGGCAAATGTTATCCTTGCAAATAATACTGAAGTGACTGAACTCTCCATCAATGAAGTGACGAAAACTCAAAGGATGATGCCTTTCAGCGAAAACAGGTTTGATCATTGATATAATTTGGTCATTTATTCGATGTTCTATTCCTTGTGCTTGATGTTCTTATACGGTGAACAGGTGATGGTGATCTTTAAAATAAGCACTCCAAATTAGCTGTTAAGTTCGTTAGGACTTTGTTCTTTGTTTAAATATGATATTACTAGATCTGCAAATGTAGTTGTCTTGATACACTTAGGCATGTATATTCCAGTGTATTGTCGTCGCTTAAATACCATCTTGGTTCTGTATTGCGTTTGCCAGACTAGGAAATATTACCTTGGCACATTGATGTATTCTAGCATCCGAAATTGCTGGATAATTGCTCAGACTAATATGTTGTTTCAATATCTCTTATTCTATGGTCTGCATCATTTGAAATAATCTGCACCATTTTTCCTTATAAGCCCAGGATCATTATTTTTGCTGAATAATATAGCTCAGGATCATCATTCTTGCTAAGTCACTATATTTGCTTAAATCTGTGTTCAGCAAAATCTGTGTTCAAATCTTGAGCTAGGCCTTGCTAGTTTAATGCTTTTTTATTATTTAACCTGTTATAATTTGTGCAGTAATTTCTCCCTTTAATATATAGCTTCATGTAGCTTCTATCTACAAATATTATCAGCTGATGATTCTATAAGAAAGGCATGAAAGGGACTATAGTTTATGAACTGTAACATGAGTTTTTATGGCTTTTAGAAGTTCCGCTAAAATTTGGCCCATAATTACTAGTCTGTTCTCTAATTCAGAAATCTACTGCATGTTATTTAGGCCTTTTGTTAGGGTAAAAGTGTTAATTCTTTGGTGATCAGCAAGAGACATTTTTATGGCAGCATGGCTTCCTCTGAAAATTGTCAGCAGTTAATGGTGATAATGCATGGCTGTGACATCTTGTCTCTCTGAAACGCTCTGGTCCCCTAATTTTCTAAACAGAACAGATGGGGTGTTTGGATTTCTGCTGAACTATGCTTCTTAACTATGATGTTCTTTTCTTATATGTGATCGTTTGGGTAAAGGGCGATAAGCCAAGAATGTTTATAGCTTACCTGTGGCGGTGTCAGTACTACATTACCCAAAGAGGGCTAACATGTGCTTTGCTGCTGCAGGTAACCAAACATTCTTCTCCCATTACTTTGGTTTTGGAAGCTGCTGTCAGGATGCTATAAAGACTATTTGTTCTTCTGCAACCTTGAAACACTTGTAATTTTTATCTTATTTGCTTTTCTCATACGATGTTCCAATCATGTATCAGGTACATTTATCTCAAGTTTACTCTATTTGAGAAATGATAAATTTTCCTTTGAATAATACGAATAATTTGTAACTCTTTTGTTCGGTCCTAAATATCGAAAGACTTGTATCTATGATAATTCTGAAATTTCGTGGTCTCTAAAACAGCTCCTTACGTATTTACATGCTCGTTTGACCCTGCATCATAGCATTTGACATTGATGGTTCTATGACATTTTTTCTAGACCATTTTCTTCTTTCAAGATATGTTTGTCCAGTGTATAATACATGATTTAAACATTAGAGTGCATGATATAAATGTTTGGCCCTTGTCTTTCACAATCTATGGCATCCATTTTTTGCTACTCTAACCTAATATTATACAACTCAACAGGACCTGTTGAGATGTCTGTTCACTTTGTTAAGTCTTTCAGATTATTGAATGAGCATGTCTTGAGAAAGTTGTTAAAGTTATTTAAGTAAAATATCTAAGTCTCTAAAGCCTCCCCTTTTGGGGTCAGATAAGTCCAATAATCTGGGATTATTTGGATGTCTTGGCTAGTTAGAAGGATTAGTCTAGGCCAGTCTATATATTTTTTTTTTTTTTTTTAATTTTTGTATTGTAATTAGGTATTGGGTAATATAGGGTATTATGTCGAACAGAGTTCTACACTGTATACAGGTGAAAAAACCATGGGTAATATCTGAAAGACTTGGATGAATCTCGAAGCCATCATGATGAGGAGTGAAGGGAGCATGTTCCTAACAGACTGGCTAAGGGCCGAGGCCCTCCACGACAGAAATCCAGCAGGAAAACTTGCTGGAGCTTAGGTGGTAGGAGGGACGGCCAGATGGATCTCTTTAAGGTAAGATTTGAAACAGAGGACCTTTATAATTGGGAAGCAGGTCTATTTTTCTGCTCAATTCCTTGGATTGGCGCTGGTTAGAGCGCCCCCTGTCTGTATAAATGGTATGGGAAGAAAGAAGGGTGGCCTGAATAAAGCCACCATTCGTAGATTAGAAGAGGAGAAGAAAATGGCTGAGAAGAGGAAGAACCTCTTCGACTTTCACAAACCTGCTGTAAAGAAGAGTGGACAGAGTGTAGGGGAGGGTAGCTCCATTTTGGCTGCTCAGAATGCTGCTCCTGTGATCTTAGAACCGGACACTGTGGCTGACACACCTCTTGATCCACAGCCTGATACCCAAGCAGCGAGGAATGACATACACATCGACAAACCTCAGGTTCAGATTGTTTTGGTGTGGTAAATAGTGTAAATAAAATAAGTAACACTAAAGATTCATAGTTCTTAGCTTGTTTTGAGCATGGATCGAATTTAGAAGATCCTTATACCTTATTCTGGAATGATATTGTGACAGATGGCTTAGATGTTTTGAGCAGAGATGTTTTATGACTATGGTAACGGATTACTAACTCAGATCTGATAAACAAGGGATTGATATACATGAGTATGAACCAGAATTATAAAGATGCACTTTAAGTTTACAGCATTGTGATATTTAGATGGTTTTTTGATTAATTAGAGGCTAAGTAATTATGGTGTAAGGCGATAAGCCGGTTTTAGTCCACAGCTTACCGAAGGCCCTGATATTAGCAACCATACTAATGCTTGTTTAATATTTGTGGTTGCGGTAACCTGGACTGAACCCTCCATGGATTTCTTGGTGATTTTGTTGGAGCTGAATGGCTCAAATCTTGATGAATACTGAAGATAAAAGATGGACATATACCTGGTTATGTTTTATGTTGTGTTGTAATCAAAGGGAAGTTATCTGTACCAGTTTTTGTTATGAAAGACTAGTTAAGAGCAGTTGAAAAACAAGGATACTGAATGTGTTTTATCTGAAAAACAAGGCTTAAGCTTAATGAAAGATTTGGATTGCCAGTTTGAATATGAATTTCAGAGCTAAGGATTATGGCTGAATAGTTTACAAGGAAAAGAGTTAGATTAACCAGGTCGATTCTGCTTTGTTAAACCTTAGAAAATATGGCTTCATAATATTGTTTCTAGCATTAATATAGATCTGTTGAAAATCTTGCTAAGCGTTTCTTACTTAAGAAAAAGATTTAGACTATCTGTTTGAAACTATTGTGATGGCCTTGGAAAATAAGACAGGAAGATATGATGTATAGCATTGTCCAAAGTAATATGGGTTTTGGAAATTTTAATTGTCTTAAGTCTAATTAAGAGTATAAGAAATCTTATATTTCTCCTTGACAAGGCTTGGATAGTTTTTTGGCACAAGAATCTATCTGAGGTTGCAAGTAAAAGACTAGTCATTCCAGTAGGAAGACATAGTCTTAAAAGTCTTTTAGGCTTAGGGGTTTTTTTACGTTTAAACCAACTTTCGGGTTTAACCTGAAACTTTGCCAAGGAGCTTGTGCTATTATCTTTTTGACTAACCTGACATGTTATATATTTATGCAGATACCTCGTGATGAGAATAATGAGGTGGAACAGAATAGCATCTGGATTAAGGAACTTATTACCATGGAATATCATTTATGTGGAGTGTCTAGCCCAAACTTTGCTGTCCAGACGATTATAGCATGCATTAAGAACAGGGAGGTACATAATTATATCATATTCAAGGAGAAGAGCCTAGTTGACAAAAACAGGTCACCCGTGAGTTACCTTGGTTTTAATGGTTGGTTTGAGATTTTCCAGAAAATGAAAATGATTAACTTCAAGTTGGAAGCATCCAAAGTTATGATTTCAAAGGTATATGCTGAGATGGAGGATATTCTCTTTAAAAGAACATGCATGGAGGATGAACTCGGGAGGAAGTTTATGTTAGGTCTCACACACTTGGAAAAAGTCCACGAAATCAAGCCAACAATACAGAAGGATGGTGATAGTAATTCAGATGATTATCTCAAAAATGATGTTAAGGATTGTTTGTTCACCGAAGAAGACTTATTGGATGAAGATGTAGTTGTGGTAGAGGATTCTGCCACAGAGGAACCAGAGGAACCAGAAGAGGTACCTACATTAACTTTGCAAAATTCTTCTAAGTTCCCTGTTATACCAGAACAGAATGTGGAGTGCTATCAGGCTGCCTGGAATCATGCCATCTGGAAGATTCAAAACTTTGGAGCCCTTGCACCAATCAACATGAATACATGGAAAGCATTGACTGGTATTACTGATGATGAAATTAGAGCAGCTGCAGCTAAAGCTAATAAGCTGGATAAATATTTCACAAAAACGAGGGTATCTCTTCCTTTTAAGTCTGACTTCTTTGATCAGCCATGCATGTACAATACAACATTGCATGTCAGTCAAAAGGGTAACATGGCATACTCTAATGACCCGAGGGATGGGTTCTATTTGAAGAAAATTTGGAGAACTCATTGTCCTTTTCTTACATGTGGGTGTAACAAGGAGAACAAAAGGAATGATGAAACAACATGCAAGAGTGGTATTGTATGGATTGATCAAGCAGTTTGGTTTATGCTAAATAATTTGGATGTCATATTTCCAGGCACATCTCCCATGGCTAAGATGGTGGGTCTCACCAAAATTTTACATAATGTACTCAAACCAGCTATATTGGCTTATGTTTCATATCTGGAAGTCAGAAGAGTGTTTATCAACATGACATTGGTTTATGCTGAGGCTCCTAATACTAATCTGAAAGAAAAGTTTGGTAACACGAAACTTGCAGACATTGCAGAGAAATCACTAAGGCCTATTGCATTTAGAATGGAGCAAATGGCACAAAGGAAAGCATCAAGTGAAAGAAGGGAAAGTCTGAATAGCAACATGTCTTCTGGAATGTTTTCTCCAAAGAAACCACCTAGAGTCACTATGGATCCAAGGCTGGCTGGATGTAGCAATATGTCCAACAAGAAAGCCAAAACTAATGATGGAAATTCGGTTACCAAAGGAGGACATAAAGAGACTCTACTGGACGAAAAGGATGCTACTAAATTGGACTACACGGATATTACAAGGTTAGTACCTGTTGCTTAAGACATGTATTACTTAAAATGTTGTATTTCTGCTTAATATTGAATATCTTGAATTATACCGTAAAGACCTACCAAGGGTTTTATGAAAAGAGTGTTCCCTTGGTAGACTCTTCTTTGATTAAAAAATCTCTTATCCTGATTTAAGGATTGTTTATTACAATCCTACCTTCCTCTCCTAAAAAATGGCCCTGTGAGGGGTGGAATTTTTTAGTTAGATATTAAAAGTTGATATACCTACTAAAGTAGGTTGTTATGTTATAGGAACGAGCGCATAAAGCAAGGAAAATAATTAAGGACGGGTATGGAAGAAGACATCTGGTCACGGATAATGATAAGAGCAAAAGCAAAATAATACACAGCACATTCTTATCCAAAGCCCTCGAAGGCTTTAACATCAGGGAGATTTTCAAACAAGTGCTGGAAATTAAGCTACCCAACATAGCAAATGAGATTATGGATAATACCATGTTTGCCTGGAGGTTTATTAAACAGATGAAAGATAAGTTGTATAAACCATACCAAGTGTTTTCTTGGATGACTTTCCTAAAAATGTCCATGCAAGAATCCAAGCTTGGAGAAATATGTTGATAAGAACATTGGACATGTTCGTACTATGGATCTAAGTATCATACATTCTCCAAAATTGAGAATAGCCTTGTCATATGGCCTAAACCACATTCCAGATTGCAAACTTGATGTTGATGAGTTTTTGACAGATTTCAGAAGAACTATTGAGCAATTCTTCTCAGTTCACCAATATAGCTTGCTACATATGACTGATGGGGAGATATTGATAAAAAGTAAAATGAATGAGCACATTAAACATCAAAAAGTTAACAGATACCTATGGGATGATAAAGGTGTGAAGAATAATATCATGTGGCTGCAGAAAAATTTATACATTTCAGATATTGATAAGGCAGGAAATAATGCTTCATTTATATGCCAACAGCATATGAGAGAGATGGCCTTAGACAGATTAAATAGTCCAGACTTTGAAGTTATCCCAGGATCGGCCAGTAATATTAGAGCAATGTGTACTCATGATATCATGGATTTAGGATTTCTACAACCAGTCAGTGACAGGTTACCTTACTTGATGGGAATCTTCAAGGCACATAAATTAGAATATAGGTGGATAACAAACGCCCATGGGACTGTTTTTTCTGAAATATCGAGTCACTTCTCTGGAATTTTGAATAACTTTGTGGAGTTATGGCCAGAGATTTGCCAATGGAACACTGGGCATATAAAATTGTGGTTAGGAAATAAAGCAAATCCAAGTTGGATGATTAACTCAGCATATGACTTTGTACTAAGCCTACCACCCAGAACACATGATGTTTTCTCGGTAGACATTACGAAATGCTATGAGAATATACCACTTGAAGGAATGGATGGTATTGTTGAGGTTATGAATGGGATTGCAGATTTGGTATGGGGGTACATGACCCACAAAACACCACTGGCCAAACTGGTAATTGATGCTGCATCAAACACGCATAAGGTCAAATGGAGAAGAACTAATGAATCTACTAGAGGCAGAGTTATTTCTAAACAACAATTTTGTGAGATGAATAACTGGCTGTTGACCCACTGCTTTCTGCAGATGGGTACAAAAATTTGGAGACAAAAAAAAAGGAATTCCAATGGGATTTGCTAGTAGCCCGGCTTGGTGCAATTTATATTTAGCTTGGTTTGAGCTAAAATTTGTTTCCAGATTGGCTAAGGTTGATAAAAAGGAAGTACCCAGATTTCAGTATGCTTTCAGGTACATTGATGATCTGTGTGTAATTAATGGGGGGCAGGTTATGGATTACTTGTCTCCTCAGGCTGAATGCACTATCTATAACATGGATATTTTGGGGATAAAGGATGAAACCGTCTACAGAAGAAATGGCAAGATTGGAGCTAAGATTAATTTTCTGAATGTAACCATTGAGGTATGTGACCCAAGTACAGGCTTATATCAATATTACAGATATGACAAAAGGAAGAAATTGAAATTTAAAGTAAACAGATTTATTAAAGCGTCAGGGTGTAGACCGTATATGCAGGCAGCAAGAGTGATTATTTCCCAGGTTATACCCTTTGTGTATACACACTCCAACTCCATGACCGCAGCAGAGGATCTAATTGAGCTAATCAACACCTTTTGTGACAATGGGTTTAAAAAGAAGGACATAATCAGAAATGTGCTACACACCCTGAAGACAAGTGATTTTCCCGGACTTCCGTTTGAGGTGGAAGATCTCATTAGAATCATCAAAAGATTGCTGTAAGTATACCATAAATAAGTTTTGATTTTTGGAAGAAATGTGCAAATGTAAATTGTAGACTAAGAAATGAAGCATAATAGGAGATTTATATTACAAAAGAGAAGGGGGCACCCATAACTGGGGCTTACAGTAGAGTTTTATACAAAAAAGATGGCCCAGGAGGGCGTCTCAAAACATAGTTTAACTATATTAGCCGATCGTGAAGCGAGGGGGATTCAGACTTCGCCCGAGGAGGGGCATCTGCCGGCTTCACTATGTTGACTTCATCCCCATCGGTAACAAGCTTCAGCTCAGTGCGTTTATGAGCGCCGGGATTATTGATCCAAGCGAGCGCACAGGGGAGCAAAGCGACCCCATTTTTGTTCATTTCCTTAGCTTCATGAAAACACATCTTGATACGAGCATACCAAATGCGGGGACCCTCGCTTGAACTCACCGATCCAAAGAAAAGCCGGCGGTAACCTTGATCTTGGCCATCGAATGTAAGGAAGAGATGAAGAGTTTACGATTAGGAGCTCGCAATTTAAGGGCGAGTTTGAATATAATGAGTACCTCTGTATAGGCCATTTAGTGCATTGAATTCTGTACCGAGCTTTAAATAGGTCCTATGATAGACTGGTATAAACCATTGATTAGTTGTCCAGACCATAATATTAACGGGTTGGGTCTGGTCCCTGTTTTTGTAACAGGGACCAACTCTCCCTGTTACAAGAATTTGACTTAGGGGACCTACCGACCTGCGGTAGGGGGAAGGATTTTTTTTGTATTGTAATTAGGTATTGGGTAATATAGGGTATTATGTCGAACAGAGTTCTACACTGTATACAGTGAAAAAAACCATGGGTAATATCTGAAAGACTTGGATGAATCTCGAAGCCATCATGATGAGGAGTGAAGGGAGCATGTTCCTAACAGACTGGCTAAGGGCCGAGGCCCTCCACGACAGAAATCCAGCAGGAAAACTTGCTGGAGCTTAGGTGGTAGGAGGGACGGCCAGATGGATCTCTTTAAGGTAAGATTTGAAACAGAGGACCTTTATAATTGGGAAGCAGGTCTATTTTTCTGCTCAATTCCTTGGATTGGTCTTGGTTAGAGCGCCCCCTGTCTGTATAAATGGTATGGGAAGAAAGAAGGGTGGCCTGAATAAGGCCACCATTAAATAGATTAGAAGAGGAGAAGAAAATGGTGAGAAAGAGGAAGAACCTCTTCGACTTTCCTAAACCCTTTGTAAAGAAGAGTGGGCCGAGTGTAGGGGAGGGTAGCTCCATTTTGGCTGCTTTCGAATCTTTGTTCTGTGATCTTAGAACCGGACACTGTGGCTGACACACCTCTTGATCCACAGCCTGATACCCAAGCAGCGAGGAATGACATACACATCGACAAACCTCAGGTTCAGATTGTTTTGGTGTGGTAAATAGTGTAAATAAAATAAGTAACACTAAAGATTCATAGTTCTTAGCTTGTTTTGAGCATGGATCGAATTTAGAAGATCCTTATACCTTATTCTGGAATGATATTGTGACAGATGGCTTAGATGTTTTGGCGAGATGTTTTATGACTATGGTAGCGGATTACTAACTTCGGATCGATAAGCGGGGATTGATATCTGAGGAGTATGAACCAGAATTATAAAGATGCACTTTAAGTTTACAGCATTGTGATATTTAGATGGTTTTTTGATTACTTAGAGGCTAAGTAATTATGGTGTAAGGCGATAAGCCGGTTTTAGTCCACAGCTTACCGAAGGCCCTGATATTAGCAACCATACTAATGCGTGTTTTATATTTGTGGCTGCAGGTAACTGGACTGAACCCTCCATGGATTTCTTGGTGATTTTGTTGGAGCTGAATGGCTCAAATCTTGATGAATACTGAAGATAAAGATGGACATATACCTGGTTATGTTTTGTGTTGTGTTGTAATCAAAGGGAAGTTATTTGTCCCAGTTTTTGTTATGAAAGACTAGTTAAGAGCAGTTGAAAAACAAGGATACTGAATGTGTTTTATCTGAAAAACAAGGTTTAAGCTTAATGAAAGATTTGGATTGCCAGTTTGAATATGAATTTCAGAGCTAAGGATTATGGCTGAATAGTTTACAAGGAAAAGAGTTAGATTAACCAGGTCGATTCTGCTTTGTTAAACCTTAGAAAATATGGCTTCATAATATTGTTTCTAGCATTAATATAGATCTGTTGAAAATCTTGCTAAGCGTTTTTTACTTAAGAAAAAGATTTAGACTATCTGTTTGAAACTATTTTGATGGCCTTGGAAAATAAGACAGGAAGATATGATGTATAGCATTGTCCAAAGTAATATGGGTTTTGAAAATTTTAATTGTCTTAAGTCTAATTAAGAGTATAAGAAATCTTATATTTCTCCTTGACAAGGCTTGGATAGTTTTTTGGCACAAGAATCTATCTGAGGTTGCAAGTAAAAGACTAGTCATTCCAGTAGGAAGACATAGTCTTAAAAGTCTTTTAGGCTTAGGGGTTTTTTTTTTTTTTTTCCGCATAAGCGAAACTTCATGTTTCGCTTACGCGAAAAAAATTTCGCGTATGCGAAAATGAAGTTTCGCTTACTCGCAATTTTTCTTGAATTTCTCGTAAGCGAAACCTCAGTTTCGCTTACGCGAAAATTTTTTTTCCGGCCGGCAAGGGAAAAATGCGAGAAATACGTATTTTACCATAAAATATATATTTTTCGACTTTATACGTCAAAAATTTTTCATTTATATGTACAGAACCTATCTGTGGTGTGTCTATCGCGAGTCTTCATCCCGAGAATGTCAACAACAAGGTGCTGCGCATGGAGGGTTGCCTTCTGGTGGCCCGAGGGTGAAGTGGCTAAAAATTCATGTTTTTATAATGTACATTTAAATCAAGATTGCTACTTCAAAAGGCCTTCAATTCATAATCCAAGGTAGACTTGAGAGGGAAGGGGTGATCACACCATTGATCAGAAAAGGGAGTATGCGGGATCCAGCCACGTGAAGAAATTTTCAATGGCTTGCTAAAATCAATTTGGCCCTAACAATTCTTAAATTAGCGTTGGTCATCGTCGGCCATGTGGCTCAAGAATTACATGCAAGAACACCTTTCGGGTCTAAATCACAAGATCTAGATTTTGATTAACTAAGCTATTTGTTGGCGCCAATCAAGCGATTTGTTCTGTATATAATGGCCAGCATTCCTTGTCTTCCGCAGACAGTTTCTCTAGTGAACTATTGGTATCTGGAACAGAAGGTGATTCTGGATTCGCATTTGGTTTTCCTCCAACTCCATTAGTGAACATCACATATTTGATTTTGATATAAGAATATGTATGCTCTTCCACAGACGCACAAACTTCACAAGACAATCATGTCGATCATGAAGCTACTCCATTCCCGCCTTAACCTTCACCCCAACCCTACATTTTACGCTGGTTAAAAAATTCTTGTGTATTTGCCTTGTTTGACTTAAAAAAGCTTGTATCCATTATCTTCTAGAATAGTATTACATGTTATAACTTACTTACAACTTACTTACGTCGGAAAAGTTTTTTGCCGTATTTTTGACGTATTATATGCCAAATTCATGCCGTATCAAACGAAAAATACGTATTTCGTATAAAACGTACGGAGTATTGAACCTATCCATGAGACACACACAACAAGACCGGCGGAAAACGATAGGCTTTTCATTCATCACAGGAGCAGTATACATTGGGACTTTGATAAATGTGAAGTGGGAGGGGGTAGCCGACCATAGGCACAATATCGGACTACCCCCTAAAAAAATATCGTGATAGTGCAAGGTGAGTGTGAGAAGACTGGCGACAGCTTCTTATCGGGATGAAAAACCTCGCCTTTTGGGTTTTCGAGGAAACCCTTAATAAGAAACGGGCGCTAATGTGTCTCGAGGTGTCGCCGTAGAGCACTTGCGCATGGAGAAAAATGGACCGAAACAACGCGAAGGTAAATGATAAAGAGCTCTAGAGTGTTTAATCCTGGAAAATATACAGAGGTAAGCACCCATCAGTATAATTAATAGGCTCAACATATGAATGAGATGGACGTCGGAGGTGAAGTAGTGGCGCGTCTCCTATAATTGTTAGCAAATTCATAAAACATATAGCAACATAATAGAAAGAACTTTGAAAACCTCCAGAGGGGCTGGTCATGCGTGCCACGCGATCAATAACCTTTATAACAAGGAGGCGCTGGTCATGTGAGCCACGCAAGAACACAAAAAATGAATAGCTTGACAAAATAAAAACCTCCAGAAGGGCTGGTCATGCGTGCCACACTACAAAAAAAAACCTCTATAACAATGGAGGGGCTTGTCACGCATGCCAGGCGCATATATATAGAAGTAACAGAAACAACAGTATTTATAAAAATGAATCCAATATTAAATTGTATCTATAGTAATAACAGATGTACCTGATAATGTATCTACACAAATAACGGACAGAACATGATGTATATAAAAATAATCCAATATAGATGAAGCCCAAGAACAAAGAAGGATAATCTGGGAAAAGAGGGAAAAAAGGGGGGGCGGGATGGGCGGGTGCTGTGAGACGAACGCCGAATAAGGAGGACTAGGAAAGGACAAAATATATATCGCTCGTCCTCTCCCGAGAATCTTGATCCTACGGTGTGGATTGATATGCATTCTCGGGATGAGGGCTCGCGATAGACACACACAACAACACCGGCCGAAAAGAAGAGAACTCTACTCCCATCACAGGCCTAACGTCACTAAACATCGACAAGGAGAGAAATGTATGCATACGAAGGAAGAAGAGAGAAAAAGGAGATGAAGTCGCGCGGTGGACTGTGGGTCGAGGTCGAGGTCTCAAGAGGCCGGGTTCGTGAGCGTGGGCCTGGGGCATGAGGCGAGGTCGAGGTCGCGGTCGCGGTCGCGGTCGTGGTCGTGGTCGTAATATGTCAAGAAGAAATACGTTTTGCCCTCAATAACCCGTACAATCCTAAAGCAAAGGTGAAAAGAACGAAGTATGAGTCCCGAGATAGTGGAAATCGAATCCTATGAACAACGATGTAGCAAAACCACTTGCACTAATTTAGCTAATACAAGTACCTAAGGGAAAAATGATAACCACTAGAAGCCATGACGAGCAACTCTTGAAATGATGCCAAATCAAAAAATGTCGTGATTTTAACGAAGATATGTGCTCGAGAAATGAACTGGCTAAAATAACGTGTGATAAATGCAATCAACAACAACAAAAAAACCATATTTATTAACCCATAAGAGGAGAAAGCAACCCTTACAATGCACAACTGACTCAACTAAAACACATGATATGCTAAAGGGGGCATTGGACTCGAACTTTTAGACTGGACTTGCAGGATAGATCATATAGTCAAGACGTCGTCTGATACAAATACCAATATCGATCTATAGACAAGTAACTCCAGAAAGAATTGACGATTAGAGGGGCAAATGGACATATAGGACTTCTAATGTACCAAGTCAACTAGATGTATAGCCAGAGGAAAAAGTTAACGAGAATATGCAAAAGGCAAGAGAGGCAAAACCAGTCTGAAGTGGAGTCGAAGCTAAGTCCGAAGTTCGTTGCGTGCCAAGGCTAAGCCCAAGGTGACTCGAGGTCGGGTACCAGGCAAGCGAAAGGACAGGTGCAACAAACATAACCTGGAAAATCAATAAACGTCGACAAGGGGAGGAATGATGTGTGCACCAAAAGGTAACGGAGGGGAAGACACGGCGGAGCGGGAAGCGAGGTTGAGATCTAGCAAAGCCAGGTGCGTGTGCGTGGGCATGGTTCATGAGGGCGAGGTCATGGTTGAGATATAAGGCGGGGCTTAAAGAAGGTATAGAGCATAGCGGTCGAGAGAATTGCCCTGGTCGAGGAAGACCTAGCCGTTTGTACTGCCGAGGAGACAGATAAGACCTACATCTACTATGTCGGTGAAGAAGCTAGACCACGAACCTGCACATGCCTTAATATAAAATAAGTAAAAACAATAACACCAGATTAACAAGAAGAATGAGGACAATCATATCCAAACCTTGCAATACCCTTTTTTTTTTTTTTTGGAGGGTAAGAAATTTTTTGATTACTATGAAAATGGTACATGACCTTCTTAAAGGCTCCACAATAGGCCTGATAGGAAGAATACAATGCTCATGGTCACTAGATAGAAAGAATTATCACAAAGGATACCAGCAGCCATCAAACTGAAAAACTAGCATGAGATTATGTCCCCGTACTATGGTCAAGGTCCTCAACCTCTTCTTTGACCCTGCAAGATGATAAGATCCTCGCCCTTTTAGTTATTCCTGTACTAGAGGACGAGGCCTTTTTCCCACCTATTGAAGATACTACGGGGAGGCAGTAACCCTTGTAAAGTGCAGCAAAATTATTCTTCAAGATCTTGAAGAACATAACCGAGAGAATACCTAGAAGAAGAATGTATGCTGCTGTAAGAACGCTCTAGACTGTACCAGAACTCCTGAAAATCCACCTTCTTCTCACATGCGATTACTATAGGAGCTAACTTCCTCTCCCAAAAATGCACTTAGCTACCAAGAAGCCCCTTCATGAGATTTCAAGCAAAGCCACACCTATACTAGGCAAGATTGCCAACCGTCTTGCACTAGCAAGGTACTATAGGCACTTCCCAGGAGTGCCCTCCAATGCTAGAGCAGCCCACTACTCTACTCGTGTAGCTGCCTCAACTTTTCTCTGCAACAGGGTTACTACAGACTAGGCGTCTTGTTTCCTGTGAAACCTCAAGGTAAAGAACCCCACAATCTGACAGTTACAAGTACTATAGAAGAGAGCCCATTGCATTTCCAATGAACATTAACCCAACAAAGCGTCCAGTAAGATGCTGCAACCCCAAACAACCACACTTACCAAACCAAGCATGAGACAAGCAGATCCAACATAGGCCTCCCGTCCAATGATCAGAGTACCTATCCCTTGCTGTGCAATGGCAGCCGTGAATCCAACTCTAGCTGGGATGGAGAAAAGGAATGGCTGAAGGATGATCCAAAGATACCACGTAAGCCCTGTACTTAGTGCTTAGATACAATAGAGCCTAAGCAGTATTGTAAGAGAACCACAGCGGATGCTGCTAGTATAAAAACGACCCAGGACTGAAAAATCATATCTAAAAATCGTGCCAACAGCTATAAGCTCCTAATCCATCATTGAGACACAAGCCAAAAACCCATATCTAACCAGATTTAGTACTTGAAGAAGAAAGAAGACATCCAAGGCAGCGGCCATGCCCCGGTTGCAACCCCTTCTGCACAAAACCGACAAGGCCAAACACAGGTGATTTCATCGGTTACAGGGACAGATTTGGAATGACCAGCAGCAGCATTGCTGCTCTTCCAGCCCATCGAACTAGCTCTCAAGCGTCTGCAATGTTTCGGGCGGCCGCCGCCGCCGCCCTAGCCGCTTAGGGTTTCATCCGCCATCGACTCCAGATCCTCCGCCTTATTTAAACCTTGCAATATAGAAAAGAATATAGAAGAAGAACCCGAGTTGTAGGCGTATACCCAGAGGGAAGCAAGAAGAATCTCCCAAACTAGTCGCGGCGAGGTTTAGCAAGGGTATGGTTGAGCTGAAGGGCAAGAGCGAAAAAAACAAAAAATAGCGAAGCTCAACGGTCGAGAGAACCGCCACGGTGTTGAAGATCTAGCCGTTTGTACCGCCTATGGGACCGATAAGACCACCATCAACTATGTCGTCGAAGCAACTAGGCCACGAACCTGCACATACTTTAACATAACATAAGTCTAAATAACAAAAACAAATAACGGCATCGCAACAGGAAGAATGACGACAACCATATCCGAAACTTAAAATATGGGAAAGAATCTAGAAAGAAGAAACTGGGTGAAGCGTCGCCAAAGCAAATTAGAACTTCATCGTGCGCCAAGTCCAAGGTCGAGGGCGAGATTGGATGCCAGGCTCGGTGGATTGGTAGGTCTAAAAATACAAGATAGAACGTTAATAAACGGTGGTAAGAAGCGGAACGATGTGTATGCTGAAAAGGGCAACGAGACGAAGCTACAGTGGGTTGTGGGTAAAAGCCAAGTTCTATCGAAGCCAGGTGCGTGTGCGTGGACATGGCTGTGAGGGCGAGCTCATGAATCAACTATGTCGTCGAAGCAACTAGGCCACGGACCTGCACATACTTTAACATAGCATAAGTCTAAATAACAAAAACAAACGGCATCGCAACAGAAAGAATAACGACAACCATATCCAAAACTTAAAATATGGGAAAGAATATAGAAGGAAGAAACCGGGTGAAATGTCGCCAAAGCAAATTAGAACTTCATCGTGCGCCAATTCCAAGGTCGAGGGCGAGATTGGATGCCAGGCTCGGTGGATTGATAGGTCCAAAAATACAAGATAGAATGTTAATAAACGGTGGTAAGAAGCGAAACAATGTGTATGCTGAAAAGGGCATCGAGACGAAGCTACGGTGGGGTGTGGTTAAAAGCCAAGGTCTATCGAAGCCAGGTGCGTGTGCGTGGACATGCCTGTGAGGGCGAGCTCATGGTTGGGATGACGGGCAAGAGCGGAGAAGGTATAGAAGCTCAACGGTCTAGAAACCCGCCACGGTGATGAAGATCTAGTCGTTTGTACCGCCTATGGGACTGGTAAGACTATCATCAACTATGTCGTCGAAGAAACTAGACCACGAACCTGCACATACCTTAACATCAAATAAGTCTAGATAATGAAAACGAATAATGGCATATCAACAGGAAGAATGACGACAACCATAATCAAAGCTTAAACTGGAAAGGAATGTAGAAAGAAGAACTGGATGGAAGCGTCGTCAAATCAAATTAGAACCCAATCGTGGTGGGGAGTGGGTCGAAGCCAAGGTCTAACGGAGGCTGGGTCATGCTCGTGGTTGTAATTCCTGAGGGCAGGGCCATGGTGGAGATGGAGGGCAAGAGCGAAAGAAGTTGTAGAACCTCAATGGTCGCGAGAATTGTCAAGATGGGCGAAGATCCAGCCGTTTGTACCGCCCAGGAGACAGATAATACCCCTAGCAGCTATGTGCTCAAAGAAACTAGACCAGGAACTTGCACATACCTTAACAACAAAAAAATAATTCGAAATACGACGTAAAGGACACCGAAGCCTCCGACATACGATCTGAGAACCAAAATAGTTGAAGGATGTCCGCCCCCCCGGAGAACGCACATCATTATGATGCATAAGCTAGTTGGAACCAATAGCGTCTATATGGTCAAACGTAAGTCATAATGAGGGATAATTGCAAAACAAGAAACAAGTAGGGGAGTCAAAACAAGTGGCCAATAGAATACATCCTTGCAAGAAAAAAGATGTTTCTCTTAACATATCTAATAAACTCAGCCGCACAAGCCAAAAGAAAAAAGGAGTCAAACATGCTGAATATAATCTAGTAATGCTGAACAAAAGATTATCTAACAAAAAAAGTCTCTAAAAAATGGCATCCAACAACGTAACAAAGATAGTTAATATAACCCAGAACACAATCCTAAAATAATGGTATGAAAGGAGTAAATTGTATAAAAGGCAACACTGTGTGAAACTAGCAGGAGAATTCATCAGGCTTGAACATTGTAGTGGGTCCACCTCCACATTTGAAATCAAAGAAATGTTCCATTGACCACCCCCCCAACAAATTTCTAGTATTATTAAGTAACGTCCTTCAGTGGTGATGTGTAAGGGTATAGTCACACGAAGATGAAGATGTTAATAGGACTCCTTTGCGTCTAGAGTTCAAGGTCGCCCCCTTTCGCACTCAACGACGCCTAAATTCCCCAACAACTTTTACACAGATGTTGGTAATTCTGCATGTTTAGGAATCATTGCGAGTCACGCTATGACTTGGCCAATTTCGCGGGAAAAAATTGGTCATTTTGCCGTTCAAATGCCCTTCCAAAGGTGGGAGGTAAACCCGCTAGTCAGCTGGCAGGCCATGCGCCTCTAGGAAAGTCACGATGGGCGGCAACCCTAAACCCTACAGAAAGGCCTTATCAAGGCCTTATTTTTGATAGGGTGACATGAAGATCAGAGGCAGCGAAGCTCTTGCCGTTCTCCATTTTCCCACTAATTTATGGATTAGTGACAAGTGCCCTAAGGTCCACGGCAGCGAAGCTCTTGCCGTTCTAACCATCATTCAAATAAATTGGGAATATGTCAACTCCAAAAGCACGCCAACCTATGGTTGTTTCCTAGTGGCGATTTGATTTTTTTTTATCTTTTTTTCTTGCTTGAAAATTCACATAAAATTGCAATTACCATGAGACCTTATAAATGCGGACAGAAATATGCAAAATTGAAAGTCAAGTTGCTCATTGAGATGAGACCAAAAGTGAAGAGCATTCAGATGAAAATATTATGTGACATGATAACAAATTGCATTATTTTCTGGTCCACAGGAGCCCCAAAAATATGGTCCAATCACACGAATATCACATATAAACACATTATATTTCAAGATGATGTTAGGGGACCAATCCATACTTCTTAGGGTATTTAAGAAGGTGTGGTTCCATGTGAGCACTTCTGTCTAGTTCTGGGTGTGATTCTAACACTACGCCCTTTGTCATCCACAGAGCCAAATCATTAATAATGGACACACCTTTCAGGTGCGGCCGCGGATAGACACACTTTGGTGTTTGGTGTTTGGCCGCGGATAGATCCACTTTGGTGTCCGTTCAGGTCGAACACCAAAATCTTTTTAGAAGCGCAAAGGGTTCTTTGAAACATCAAACATGGTATCCAAGGCAACAAAATATGACAGTCCTCACACTCTTATATCATACAACGCAACAAATAAAACCGCGCCAAGCGTGTTATGTACATGGCGATAAGACGCAACTAAATCACGCTCAGCGTGATTTGTTCGCATCAGACACGATTAAAGCAAGCTCGGGGTGATTTCATTCAAAGCTAAAGACAAACTAAATCACGCCTGGCGCGAGCTCATACCTTTCATCTTCGGTTTCGATGTTGTCAATTTAGTCATTCTCCTCGTTAAGCCATTCTTATTCTTACGTTATCTCCTGACTGTTACAATTGTCATTTTCTGTTAGTTCTCCTGCGTTCTTCACAAATCATATCACTTTGTTTACCTGGGAATCACTAGAGTCGGTTGCGTGTTCAACTGGCGGCTCATTTGATTCATTGTCTACTGGCGGAGTTATTGTAAAGTTCGGTCTTGATCTTTGCTATGAAGGGAGGCAAAGATCCGCCCAAGTTCTCATAGCATCATCACATTTTTTCTCCATCCAACCTAGCTCGTAATTCATCTCTAGTTTCCAGGTCAAGATGTGCATTATTAGTTTCGGCACCAGAACTATCGACAATTTCTGTCAGAGGCATCGTCAAGAGGCTTGTTATTGCTGCAGCTTCCATCTTCCCAGATGGACCTTTTGGAGATTTGTCAAGTACATACATGAGGAATGGGTCAAGAAAGTCTTTTGCCTGCGCATCACTTACAAGGCAATGACATCTTCTAGCAGCCATCAGAGCCTGTCGTCCAATATAGCCCCCAACATGGAGCTCCACGCACGTCGTGTCAATTGGGGCAAATGCCTCGACTAGGTAAGCAGCCATATTTCTTGGGAACCCATTTTTATTCAAGGGACCCTTCTCCTTAGTTAGTAGCTCGTACTTGATCTCACCTTCTAGACGAAGGTCCCGATCCTTATCCTCTTCTGACTTATCTTCCGGATTCTTATCTCTATGATAGAATATGGTCTTTAAGTTTGGATACTCATCTATATAACATCCCCATGCAGTGCTATTGTCACCCTTGGCCTTACCAGAATCATATTCCTCGTCTGCTACCATAGAGATCATAATGTAGATGACATGTGCCATCTTGGGATCTGTTCGTAGCTCAGTATCATTATCATCGTATATCAGGCATCCCTCTCTGATAACTTTAATGCACTCTAGATCATGAGCAGCGGACAATGCATGTAGATGTGATTCACCTGACGGACATACCATGACAATGGTAAAGCACCTCTCGGTCGTCAACCCTGTACAGCTCGTGAAGAAGCTGCAGTAGTCGTTCCGGCTCATCTGCTGTCCTCTGCTATCCAACACAAAGAGTGAGATGTTTTTAAGGGCAAGGTCTTCTGGTAAGAGCCCTTTGTACCCAACTGACACTGAATACTGGATAGTGTCTTCCTCACCAGTAATCTTTTTCACAAGAGCCACTTTTCTTCTCAACTCAGCCAGTACCTTTGGCGGCAGAGTCTCCTTATGTTTTGTATTTTTAGCCTTCCAATTCTTTAGGAAGTCCTTTGACCAGAATACATATTTCTTTATGTCATCATCACTTACATTGTACTTATCTAGTAATCCAATTTCAGATAATGCGACATCCCCCGACAGCTTTTGTAACACAGCTCCCACAGCTGACTTCATATATGGTACGTACGTCCTTCACATGACTGCAGCACTCAACAAAGGACATCCTATCTTTAGTGAAGGCACTCTTCTTGTATAAAACCTCCTTCTTTAGTAACTGATCTAGAACATACAGGGTCTCATCGTCGTCTAGCCCCTGGGTCTTTCTCATCTCAGTCACAGTCAGGTCAAAGATGCTTACATCCACGGGGGGCACCCTGCCCATGCTATCTGGCAGTTGCTTGTGAGCATAAGCATCCTCGAATTCATTCCACTTTTTCCATAGTGCTTCCTTACTGAAGACAATCTTGTAGGAGTCTGTTGGACCTGACCGTCTGGATGTGCTATCAGAAGGATCTGCGTTGTCATCAGCACCTTTTCTCTTTGATTTTTTAGCAGACTTCTTATCCTGTATAATAGTCTGCGATAGAGTCCGCTCCAGCTGCTTGAAGTTCTCAGACTTCGTCCCACCCTGTCTGGAGGGTAATGGGCAGCCATATTCCACCCATTGTTGGCGAGCATGGCGCAGTTGTTCAACATATGGACTACAGAAGTACACAAGATGGGATGAGTGTTGTAGACAATAAACACGCTAGGCGTGAATTGAAATGGTTAGGACGCACGCCCGGCGTGCTTTCTTTATTGCCGAAAGCACGCCAAGCGTGATTCAAATGGATTTACAAGCACGCCGGGCGTGCTTCTAACTCTATCTACGTCACGCCCGGTGCTTTGTTTTTTATGTAAAAACGCCCGCCCGGCGTGAATTCATCGATTAAATGGATTGAATTCACGCTGGCGTGCTACAAAAACAAAGCTGCGCTAAGCGTGATCTATGTAAAAGCTGCGCCCGGTGTGCTTTATTATAAAAATATATGCTTACTAATGTAAATTACCTTTTATCTGAAACGTCCTCCCCATTTCGTTTAAAGTTGCACTAATCTCTGCCAAATCCGCAGGTGAAGTGTTGCCAGCCAATAATCGGCACTTCCTATAAGCATAGTGCTTGTAAAACATTGTTTGGCCCGTTTGTTCTGCTTGCGTGATAAGAGCCCTCTGTGCCTCAACGGAATGCTGCCCATCAATGATGGCGAATATAATATGCTCATCTTCTATTAGCGCCTCGGTCCGGACCACCTAGCGGGCTTGTTAGGTACCGGGATCGAGGGTAACACATCGGCTGGCATAGGCATTTGACCTGGATTGCTAATCATACTCTGAATGATCTCCATAGCATGTCTGGATCATATCGTCTACTGACGTATTTAGAAATTGGTGAGCGTTATGGCGCTTCACATGGAGCGTACAAGTTCTCTTAAGACCCAATGGATAATGCTCAGCGTACTTAGTCAACTTGTTCATAGCCTCCAGCTACGCCACCCTGTCCTGTTCATTTTCGAACCCTGAAACCTCAATGCCCTCGACAACCACAGGTTTAACAACTGTTTCCAACTTCAGGTTCCTGTTAGCAGCTTTTAAGTCAGCTAATTCTCTAGCTTGATGAAGGTAGTGACTTGGAGTTGGTTTACTGAACATGCCTCTACGCACGGCTGTGACTCCTTGGCATATGGATACTGGCGTAATTGCTACATCATCAGGCCAACCATACTTATAACACGTCTCACTGTTAGGATCTGTCTTCATCAATTTCTTTTTGTAAGAAGTAGATCTACAGTTAGTGAGTCGGAGCAGATCCTTCTTTTGCTTACGTGTGATCTCCAAAAGCACTTTACAACTGGTGTCGTTCTCCTCCTCATAGGAGATTACGATCCCTTGCTTGGTCATCTTGTCCGCTACCTTCTTCCTGGAGAAGAGTGTTAAGTCCAGCTTGCCATTTGTCTTGGCGAGGTCAACATACCACTCGGCACCCTCATCCATTTCTTCTTCAGGGCATGGAGGGTGGATGGTTGCGACAAGAATAGGACCTTCAGCATCCAAGGTGAGATCATAGGGTGTCGCATCTTGGTCGTCTGTCCTTTGCCTCTTGGCAGGAGTAGACCCGGGATTAGGAGTATCCTTCTTCCTCTTTACCACTGCAAAACAATCAGGAGTATGATTCAGCAAACTTCCCTGAATACGAGATCACGCTTGGCGTGATATAAAAACTCACATTAGTGTAATTCACGCTTAGCGTGAATTAAAATTTTCATACTAGTCTAATTCACGCTCCGGCGTTTTCTAACTAGTCTAGCAGATACTTTATATATATGTTGGTGCCGCCTAAGGAAAAAGTCAGATTAATGCAAAGCTTCACTAACCAAAGATTACTGCAAAGCTTGAGTAACCAAAGATTACTGCGAAGCTTGAGTAACCAAAGATTACTGCAAAAAAGCTTGAGTAACCAGACATTTGTCCTTTACCATACAGATCACGCCTTCCTCATACATAGAACCCCTTCTATCCACACCTTTATTTGACATGTGATCAAAACTAAAGCAAAATTGTATTCTAAAAGCTCAGAAACTGAGAATTGTAGAAGACACATCCTTGTCTGTTGCAGGAAAGGTATTCGGATTCATGCTCAACAGTCTGTGTAACTCTAGAATTCCACATGTCAGACCCATTCCTGCAAAGTCTACTCTAAACTGAGAATTGTAGAAGACACATCCTTGTCTGTTGCAGGAAAGACACATCCTTGTCTGTGTAACCCTTACTCATGTGAGACCCATTCCTGCAAAGCCTACTCTAAAAATTGGATAGGACCCTTACTCTAAAAACTTAACAGTCCAGAAACCGACAGTAACTCTAGAAACTCCTGCAAAGCCAAATCTAAAAGTTGGATAGAAGCCTTACCTTGATTAGAGGTCCCTGGAACTTGATGAGAAGCCTCTGGAACTTGATTAGAGGTCCCTGGAACTTGATTAGAAGCTCGGACAGTGTTTCCTCGGCCGCGCCCGCCTCGAACAACTTTTGTTCTCGAAGACGTACTCGAATCGCCTACACACAGCCGGAAGACGGAGCCGGAAAGTCGCTCGGATAAGCGCTCAAAAAAATCTTCTTGACCTAAAATAAGCGCTCAAATAAATCTTCTTGACCTGAAAGTAATGAAAACCAAGATTCAGTCTGAAAAACCCGTCCGCCTAAATTGAAAAACCCGCCTTGCCTTAATTGATTACTTTCAGTTTGAAAAACCCGTCCCGCCTAACCCGTCCCGCCTAAATGTCTAATTCAGTTTTATTCGAATTTTCGCCCGCCTGCCTTTCATTTATTACTTTTATCCCGCCTTATCTTTGTATGATTCGAATTTCTTTTGCCCACCCCACCCAATACCTATTTCGCGAGGTCGGGAGGTCGCAGAAGTCGCAGGGTCGCGAGGTCGGGAGAAGTCGCAGGGTCGCGAGGTCGCGAGGTCGCCGGAAGTCGCGAGGTCGGGAGGCAAATTCGGGAGGCGAATTCGAGAATTCGGGAGCGCATTGATTCAAAAAGGTATGTAAGAAATGATAAAATAGAGAGAGATATGTTGAGACAAAATTTTCTATTACATTGATTGGTTGCAATATGTTACATTCAAATCTGGATATCCCAGAAATACAAAATTTGGGCTGATCAGCTGTCATGCCTCCCTGGTATACAAAATGTAGGCTAATTTAGCTGTCCATTGCCTGTCCATGCAATTCGGCTAATGTATTTAGTACACATTAGTTTTTCATTGCCTGTCCATGTATTTAGGCTAATGCAAGCCTAAATACAGGCAATGCCTCCATGACTCCCTAGTCAGCTTTCCATTGCCTGTCCATCCTGTCCATCCTGTTCATCCTGTCCATCCTGCTCATGTTCCTCGTCCATCTCAGGCCTCCACGGTTAGTACGACTGGCCCGAGCATCTGGTGGCTACCAGAGATCGAAGCTGAAGGTTGTCGAGCTCTAGCATACGACAGCGTGCTTCATAATGTACTAATTCATGAACAGCTTTCTCCAACTGCTCAGTTAAGGTCCCCAGCCTTCTTGCCAAATCTGCACACTGACTGCCAATATCTATGGCCTGAGCACCAATATTCAGAGCACACCTCTGTTCTTGGTTCATGATTTCGAGCTGCTCCAAATAGTCAGTGGATGTGGCATCATTGGGGCAACATCATGGGGAGGGCTTGGGCGTTTGGTGCGATCTTTGGTAGGGTACACAGGCGCCATATCAATGAATTTGCTGCTGAATCCAAGCGAATGGGTGGTTAGTCCAAGCAGGCATCTAACAGAAGGAAGCTACATTATGATTAACATAAAAATTTGCATGCCCGGCGTGTGTTATTCATGTTTTAACTAATAACAGACAAGATGTTATACAGGTCTAGCATGTTTTACCTAATAACAGCAGAGATGTTATTGTGGTCTAGCATGTTTTAACTAATACTAGAAGTTAAAATCTATTCTACATGCTACAACATGTTTCATCCAAGATCAGAAACTCAAGGAAATATTCGAAGCAACAGGAAGCAGATGAAGTTTATAGAAAGCTATTCTTGCTTTCATAAACATCATCTGGTTCCATTGCCTCGACTAATTCCCTGAGATTTTGATCTTGGACTTAACCTGCTATAGACATGCATGTCATATTCAAGGAGAACTAACCTTGAAATCTCTAGGCTTTGAGCCAGATGCAGCTTCGGGTTCCCTAACCTTGAACGTCGGGGCCTTGAACTTTGGGCTTAGAGCTTTAGACCACGGAACTTCAGTTACGTGGAACTTAGGCGTGAGGCAGCTCGGATGCTTTTCTTCCCTGTATGAAAAACAGAGTGGAATGTAAAAACGATGTGCAAAATCAAACAGGTCGAGACTGTTAAAACACAGTGATTCGAAGACTGCTCACCTAGATTCAAAGCCGGATAGATCAAGATCAAGATCAAGATTGAATTTTAACGTCCACGGGAACCTCAGAGGGTTATGCAGAAGCCGGATAGAAGCTCACTTAGATTCGAAGCCGGATAGAAGCGCAAGCGTGAAATTCGTATGTAAGAAACGAAGTCTAGAGAATTTGGAAGGTCGATGTGATTATATAGCCAGATGGGAAATTTAAGCGTGAATAAGTAATAATCAAAAAGGGAATTAGGCGCGAATATTAATTATCTGAGAACACGCCAGGCGTACGATCTGCCCGCCAGATAGCATCTAGGGTATATTTTGGAGAATATTGAAATAAATGCATTAAATTTTCACGGTTACTTTTTCTGTAATCCCTATGATATATGATAGATGTCTTTTCTAGTTATGAAGGATACTTTTTCCGACATTAATATTTACATATATTTTGGAATTATTAGCGTGTATATTAATCAGAATACTGCAAGGAAATTCCTTGTTTTAAATACTGTCGTGCTTTCCCATGGTTATTAATATACAAATTAGGCATATTTTCATGGAATTTTTGCTTTTCAAATATTTTGTTTTAACTCTATTTATTACACAAAATTAGGTACTTTTGATATGACATTTAAAAGGCCGTGATTTTTACTGAAAAAATGGCCTAAGGCCTTGATTTTCTGAGAGAAAATGCCCAAAGCCCTGATTTTTACAGAAAAAAGGCCCAAAGCCCTGATTTTTACAGAAAATGGCCCAAAGCCCTGGTTTTTACAAAACAAGGCTCCTCCGCTCCTCATGCCTCTGCCTCAGCTGTAGACATAAAAAGAAAATGTTAGAACTAACTAAAAGTAAGCAAAAGAAAACAAAAACAAATTACCTTGTAGCGATTCACGGAATTCGACAAACTCCGTTTCTTCAGCTTCATCAGCAGAGGTGGCAGCTTCGTCGGAGCTATCTCTACTGGAAACCTCTTCGGATTCTGAATCCAATTCATGTAGATATTCCCTCCAGCGCTGCCTCTCACATGCAGAATCAGAATCAAGTTCCTCCGTGCATGTCTGAGAAAATTCAGTTCATCTTAGAACTTTCTTGAGCTTCTTTGGAGGAAGCTGGAATGAGACAGTTTGTTGTGGCACACGAAGCGTGCCTATCTCTTGTGGCATAGGCCAGGAGCCTATCCCATAGATAGCAAACACCTCTGATAATGGGAGTGACAGGACGCCCCGGCGACGCTTAAGTTCTGAGATGGCGGATTGGGCGTCGGATTGGGAAGGGGAGGTGGAGCGGGAGCACTTCGACATGGTGGAGGATGGAATTTTGAAGAAAGAGGTTTCCTCACGACCCTATAAAGGCTAGCGTGAATTAAATTTCGTACGCTGAAATTTTGGTTTTTGGTATTAACTCTATTTATTACAAAACATTAGGGTATTGCAATTCTCAATGTTGAAAAGACAACTAGAAATGTTGTGTCAAGCAAATCGAGGTTCCTTGCAGTAATATATAAATTAGGCATATTTTCATGGAAGTTTTGCTTTTCAAATATTTTGTTTTAACTCTATTTATTACACAAAATTAGGTACTTTTCATACTATATTTACATATTCTGTATTACATAAATATAGGTACTTTCTTATGGTATTAACTCTATTTATTGCACAAAATTAGGTTATTGCAATTTCAATGTTGAAAGACAACTGGAAATGTTGTGTCAAGCAAATGGAGGTTCCTTGCATCATGCCAGAGCCAGAGGATTACCTTTTTCTAGTGCCAGAGGTGGTTGGAAATAATCCCTTTTCCCACTGATTTATGGATTGGCGCCAAGTGCCCTAAGGTCCACCACGTGTTGAGATCGAAGAGATTCATGTTGACTTGAACTATTGCCATTCTCTTTTTTCCCCCTAATTTCTGGATGGCTGCCATTCTTCTTTTTTGCCCTAATTTTTGGATCGTTGTGAGATCTGCCGCATGTTGAGATCAAAGAGATTCATGTACATGAATCTCGAACTTGGTATTTCTCAACCTTCGTCATGTTTGAACCAAATAAAATACTCGGCGTTTTCGTGGACTTAGCGAGTTTTTGCTACGTCGTCATGTTAAAACCAAAACCAAGAAAAAACACATGGAGTTTCAGCTTTTCACACTGGTTCAAACATGACGGAGGTTGAGAAATAAGATGCTCTCATGAATCTCTACAGTCGAAGCCGAAGAGAGAGCCGTTGGATAGATGTCAACATGAATCCATTCGTGTCAAAAAACTACATGAGACCCTTCTGTTTTGAGTTTTTGACATCTAACACTAGATGTTGACCACTTCATGCCACCCAGCGCTAACCCTACTTCATATTTGCTAGTCTTAAAGACTAGAACTCTGGAGCCAAACCCCTATTTGGGCTGGTGGGTACATTGCATATTAAAAATGCAAAAAATGCAGGAGGCAAAATGAAGATCAAATTCTTATGAATTTTTTAATAAGAAGCAAAAGATTCATCAAGCACTACTTGCATATGTGTCTCTACACAATGTTACCACACAATGACAATCTTTACAAGCTCACAATTGAAATGAATGCCACTGAATGCCAATTTACTATATACAAGAACCATGGCAAAGTGAGAATGTGCATTCTTAATGCAGCAACGAGTTTTTCATTGACTGCAATGCATTTCCCTTCATTTCTTAATGTAGGTGATGATAGTAAATCGGATTCAGCACACATGAACGTGCTACATATTCCGTGTTAGTCTCAAGGAAATTAAAAAGCTCTGTTCAGCTAACATATTTTGGCCCCTTCACATTCACCACATTCCAAGGTTCCTTAACCTGTTCGACAGTTGTTTTTGGAATCAAATCCTTGAGACCAGACACTAGATCTTCAATGCTTAAAATTCCATCGTCATCTCTATCCAGTATCTTGAATAGCACTTCCATGCATTTTCTGAACCTTGTCTGTCTGGTTATAAATGCAAAACCTGCAGCATACTGTCTGAAAGTGAAGCATCCCCTACCGAAACTATCAAATATGGAGAAAACCTGCTTAAGAGGACCACAGTCTGGCAGTCCAAATGATGCAACAAAGTCGTCATAATTCACTACACCATTTTTCTTCGCATCTAGCAACCGAAACTTGAAATAGAAAGCTTTAACCTCTTTAATATTCAACTTGTAAAGCTTTTCAAACTTCCCAAACTCTAAAGCAGCAATTCCACTAGAATCCTTCATTGTTTCTGCCTCTTGAATGAGAAGAAGGTCTTCAAAGTTGTGTTCAGTTACCATTACATTAAGAGCCTTGGCCATTGTCATTCTAACTCTTTCAGCAAAGAGGCGAGGATTTTTCTGCTCAAACAATGTTGGTTCAATAGCTGGTAAGTATTCCAATTTCATAAAGTTATGAAACCGAGTCATAAGGCGAAACAACAAGAAGTATATGGTTGGACCATGAGCAAACCAAGCAGGATCTAGGTGAACATGTGGGTACCTGACCAACATGGGCTGGACTGGATAGCCAGGATTAAATGCCCCTGCTTTGTAAGAAACCAAAGCCCTTCCATTGGTGGTGGTAGCCTCAGGAAAGATCATCACTCTACTCCAGTCATTGCATCTGGCTCTTCTTTTAATTTCTCCTCCAGCAATGCGTCTTGAATCTGGCGAGCCACGGTATGGCTCTGATGATGGCACCCATAACAGGGTAGCTCAGGTTTTCTTGGACAGTGACAATAACTGGCACATGCTTGAAACAAAATAAAAACTAGATCCACAAATGTAACATGGTTGCAAACCAAAATGGGAGCTTCCTCTCTTGGCGTAGAGGAACCTTTGATTCTTGAAATCCACATAAAAACAACAAAACCCTAGCTACAATTCCCTCACAGAAACCTTGAAGCCTTCGCCTCCAAATCGGGAAATGCTTGGTAAGCATATCTATAGCACCAACAAGAGCAAGCTTAGTGATCATGAGACCCAAGAACAGAACGATTGCAAAAAGGATCATCCTGATGAGGCAAACAAGAAGCATGATGGCCATTTTTTAGGACTTCGTGGGGAAAGATATGAATACTATTGCAAAAGGGGTTAAAGGGCATACACGCCTCAAATGAGGGGTGTCTGAGGCCCGGCGGGGAGAAGGGGCAGTGTGTTCCGGGGAAGGCTTGGATTGGACGATACTGGATGGAACAATGGGTGATGGTGGGGAGATATGGCGATCCATTGGAAAGCCTGAAGTTTTGGCAAGGCAGCCTCCACCGAGCACAATAGCCACAGCCATGAAGGAAGAAGGAGATGAAGAAACTACATGAATTTTTGGAATTTTTCTATCCATGGGATTGAAAAATTTAGAATCCGACGGCTTACAATCATTTTGGCTGACGTGGCCTGCCACGTGGATAGCTTAGAATTGCACGGTTGCTACCCGCAAGGGTTAGGCAACCCTGCTAATAACACCAATTTAGATTTTCTACTAGAGTTTATCAACAATATCATGACTTGTCAACAATTTATCATGATATTCATGACTATCAAAAAAATGTTTGAGTTTCATATTTCCAGAGTTCTATCAGGATTTGACATTTCATAAGGCCTTCATAACGTGAGCAAGCATTGTACTTCATCCTGCAAAACAACAATTCTTAGCAAGTCTTTATATGGAAGCCCAATAATAAAATAATGAATGAACCTGAAGGTGGTCGGCATTCTCTTGTTGCAAAATAATTGCCCATTTTTACGCTATGGCTCCAACCAAAACATGATGGAGTTGAAGTTTCTCTTTTTCCAATGTTTTTTCAAAGTGGGCTTCCATCATATCCATGAGTTGCTTATTGTGTTCGGCAACCATCTTTGACAATGAGCTAACATTACTTGCTCTACGTTTCCTGATGAAGCCTCCTCGCCAATGCCAATGGGATGGTGATCCCCTTCACTAGCTGCCACCGCTGAGTATGCGCAACATTCTTTGGATCCACATTCGGCCTACTTGATTGAAAAGAATTAAAGATCATATAAATGCTCTCCTCCAAAATTGGAAGTTTATAATTTTTCTTTTCAATCTTTGACAACGAGAAATACTCTGGCATTCCTGTCCTCTTATTGAAGTCATGAGTTGTTTATACTCGCCAATCAGCTTTTCATATTTTGCACGACAACCATTTGCATCACGATCTGTATAACCATTCTCAATCATTTTATCTGCAATTTTTTGCCATCTAATTACGGCTCATTTTTTTCGAGTGCGGATGAGGCTTCCAATGCTATCCAGCCATCGTTTTTTAATTGAACAAGAAATCTAGTCTCCTCAAGTGACCAATTTCTGGACCTCTTCCGTTTGGAAGAGGATGGAATATCAGCACAAGAAGTATCACTTTTCTCAAAATTAGAAGTTGTTTGCTGCCCAAAAACAGATTCAAATCAGGCCAAGGGTTACTAATGATGGCCTAGGTTTATTCTGGACAATAATGGAAGGATTCGAGTAGTATCTTGGACAAAGAGTAGTTGCTAGACAATAATGGCAGCTCAAGAATATCATGAAACAACGAAGGACTATGACTAAAATTTAACATATACGCTAACATGTTCCTCAAACAACGGACTTGAATCTTCAATACCATCTATAGTAAAGTCCCTCTATGTGACCAACATAGAAGCACCAAAACCTCCAACACCTTGATAAGAAGGCGCATAAATTAGACCACATAAATTAATTACATAAAAGTAGATGCATATTAGACACATGGCTGCCATAACTCTGTTTTAGTCACCTTAGCTAAGCTATAACTCTGCCATAACTCTGTTTGAGATAGTGAAGGTCACTGTTCCATTAATTTTAATATCTCATATGGATTCAGTTTATTAACCTTTGGTTTGCCAATAGCTTGTCCCTGATGCAATTGGCAGTTTGGTGAACCTTGTGCCTGATCTACCAAATGATATTACCAAATGATATTTGAAGATTGATCAATCTGGAGGTATTGAATGCAATTTCATGCGATCTTATTTCATTTAACATATAGAGAAGTGGTCCACGGTGCAGTAGGATGTTGGTATACATTAGTCATGCACATGACTGCCATAACTCTGTTTTAGTCAGCCTAGCTAAGCCATAACTCTGTTTGAGTCACCTTAGCTGCCAAAAGGACTCCAAATGCTGCCATAACTCTGTTTGAGATGCTGCTGCCATAACTCTGTTTGAGTCACCTAAGCATACATTATTCATGCATATGACTGCCATAACTCTGTATTAGTCACCTTAGATTCAATGAAGTTTCATCTAGATTCTCAACAGGTTACAGTATGACAAAAGCAAAATCAAGCCAAAACCACTTCCCGAGCACTGTCATTGTTGAAGCTGGGGTTTGAGAACACTAATGATCATACGGTGGTTATTCTTGAATCGGATCATGTCTACGGTGCTCTGCAATCGAGTGCATGTCTATGACATGAGCTCAAGGATGTATGATAAAGCTCGTGGAAGATGGTAAATGTGGAATTAGTTGGTTGTTTGCTTATACGTGCACTTTGTGAAGGTTGTACTTTACCACAAGCTACAAATTGTACAACAGTTATATATTCTTCACCAGGGCACTTAAATACCAAATACTGTAGATATAAGAATTAATACCCCATGGTGCCCAGCCGAACTCATACAATTTGAATAATGTGGAGCTGAAGGTTACATTTCAAAGTACATTGCCGTAATATAGTCAAGTTCTAATAATAGTTCAATGTTGTTACTTTCCATTGTTGTCATGGCCAAGGTCCAGAATCCAGTCTCTTACAATCAATTTAACAATCCAAACCTATGGGACTTTGCCCCCTACCCATGGCTACCAAATCCACATGTGTGCAAGAAATCTAGGTTCTAAAGCACCAAAATAGGTTTTTCTTTTTTCGTTAAATTCAAGGAGCTTCATCCAAACTTTTTGGCAATTAGTGACATGTGCTTTCACCATTATGGTGTGCCACCAAAACTTGCTAAGAATTTAAACCTTAACTCTTTCATGTTTTCCATGCGACATATTATAACCAGTGTTCGACAAAGTTTTTAATCCTAACAGGCCCGTTTCCTGCCACACTTATACCTAACCGGATGAACCATATCTTTTTTCAAGATTGGTCCGGAATCTTCTCTCAATTACATATAATTAGCACAATTCTTGTTCGGCGATATTTCCTCTTGCTTGAGATTTGAAGCGGAAATTTTCAAATCTAACCGGCAGGTTGTAGGACTTCCCCTGAATTTGTCGATCACTGATTATAACTGCATCCTTTACTTTCCTTTCCTGAGGTCCAACTCCTCTAGCCTTTATTCGCCCTGGTCAGAAGGTTATGGCTAGAAAGTTGTAAAGCCGAACTCTTATATGGTGCAAAATCGCCATTTAAATTATGTTGCCTTGATGTTCTCACAGAATAAACACTGAATAAAAGTTTTGCTCACAATTTTACCTATTTCTACCAGGGCTATGCAATTACTCAATAATAAATCTATGTGCATTTCAAAAAAAGCTGCTGCTATAAGGTTCCCCAAATGATTATTTCGGTTCTTGGTGGGGGAAAGAAAAAGAAAAATTGAAAAATGCCTTGGTTAACCATTGGATTGGATGTTTGGGGTTTTTTTTTAAAGCATTGGTTGAAAAGCATGCAGCAGTTGATTTTAGCCATTGAAATTATATTATAAAGGTTTGAGGTGGCACTATACGATTGGTGGTTGTTAAACCAAAAGAAGAAAAAAAGACCAAAAGGGCTCTGTTCGCGCGACCAGGGCGGAAGAGCAGATGATTATCTGCTAAGATTAGCAAAACTATCCCCTGAGTTTGGATCGTCATCGAGTTCTGTTCACGCGACCAGGCCGGGATCGACCTGTTTGCGGTAAGCATGCAGCAACTTTTTTTAGCCTTGGAAGTAGTGGCTGTAAGCCTTCGTTTGCATGCATCCCCTGCTTTTGAAACTGCAAAAGTCGATTGGAGCCTGAAGATATTGCGCAAACAGAAGACATTCGACCTCACCTTTGGATTGAAGACAGGCGACCTCACCTTTGGATTGTTTTCTGACCTGTTTATTCCATCTGCCATGGCCGATGCTGCTCCAGTTCAGGCTAAATCCTGTTTCATCCAAACCGAATGTTTTGATCTTTCCCATCCAAACATTCTTAGACCCTGTTTTATCCAAATCCAATCCTGCTTTTTCCCATCTACCCTCTGTTGACAATGAATTTTCGCCGCCAAGCTCGAAGGCCTGCTAGATCTGCAGGAGTTTGCTTAGATGAAGAAGGTAGATTGCCTGAAAGTAGTTCAGCTGCTACTGCGAGAGCTTTGGATTCAAATTTGTCTTCTTTTGTAGCCCCTTATTTCCATCGTTCGACGTTTGTTGAGCAAGAGGATGAGGATCTTGCAATGCAAGCAGAAGAAGTAGTTGTTCCGCCAATGGTCGCTCAGACACCTTTAACTATTGGGAGGAAGAGGGGCAGGCCAAAGAAGGACATCACCCTCAATGACATGCGAAAGCGCGAGTGAGAGGACAACGCGAGTTCGCAAGCTTTTGTAAAGAGGAGAAGGAAAAACAACGCGCCATGGAGAGGGAGGAGAAGCTGAAGCTTAAAGAGGAGAAGAAAAGGCTTCTAGAGGAGAAGCGTGCAAGGGCCAAAGCTAACAAAGCAAAGGGGAAGAAGCCTAGTTCACAGGCATCCAGTGTCCTTGACTTAAGCGTCACCGTAAGCATTGCAGGCACAGACATATGGGAGGACATATACTCCAAGGTGTGCAGGTTCGTAGACACTGATTGTATAGCAGGAATGGTTTCACAGGAGCGAGGATCAGAGTTGGACCATTTGCATCTACAGTGTGTTTTCAGGATGGAGATGACAACCCCTAACTCAGTTAACTCCCGTCTCAAGCATGCTCTAGACTGGGTTGAGCATAAACCCCCTGGAGGAGTCATCATGTGCAAGGCTTTAAAGGATACACGGTTGCATTGTTTCGATGGCATGCTTGGATATTGCCTTAAGGATATGGGCAAGATGCATTTCAAGTACTATGCAAAGGGGGTTACTGCAGAGCAAATGGAGAAAGGCAAAAATAAGTATGCCTTATATGGAGCTGGTGAAATCAAGGATTGTGTGACGCTAGACAATCGAAACTTGATGCAGCGTGCCAAACATTTCATATTGTATCATGGAAGGAAGCAGAGAACCCCAAGTCTATGCTACACCATAGCACGAATGTTGAGAACCGAGAAGTTTATTTTATCTAGTGCTTGGGTACTTCCATCTAACCCCGCACACATTAGCCAAGAACGAGTAGAAGCAGCATGGCGCTTGACCCTCACACCCCACTCGGGGCCTCCATCAAAGATGTGTGCGCCAAGCGTCATCTATGGTTTACCTAGTGACGTTGTTCCCATACGTAGAGTGGGGAAAAGAAGGCGAAGGGTTTGGGATGATGAGAACGATGCCAGAAAGTTAGATGAGCTTGATGCCTCATGCACTCCCCTCTCTAGTCCTGAAAGCAGCAGTGTTCCTCTTGATGATGGTTATGACACAGAGCTTCCAGGAACCTTGCACGTGGAGGACGCTGAGTATGAACCAGAGACCCCGGCCTTTTACCCACCTGAGGATCCTGATTCCAAGATTACATCCCCTTAAATTATAAAGACCATTCTTTGGCTATTTCTTAGGCATAGTACGTTCTTTTGAATATGTAGTGTTTTGTCTTTTTTTATTATTTCATCACATCTTATTGACACAATACTTGCTCATGTGTAGGTGCGAACAGGGATATTGATGAAGCTAGTGAATCCTGTTTACCCCTTCATAGATGTAGATTCTGATGGCTCCATTGATGAGCAAAAGGAAATTGATAACGCATTGGAAAATGTTCTAGACCTTGAGAACGGCCCATTTTTTGATGCATTGGAGATGGCAAAGCATGCTGGAAGAAACATCTTAGAGATGCAAATATCATTGAAAAATGTTTATGATGTTCTTGAAGAATGCTTCACCGCTATGGACGATGAACGAGTCAAAGTCTCGACACGTGAGCGACGCGTGTTTAGGGCTGAGATGAACCGTGTTCGTGCTCTTTTGGTACGAAATCTTAAAGGATTCACCATGCTTGCTCGAGAGCACCCACAGACCATGGGTGCATAGGGTGGAAACTGAAACATTGTGCTTTGTTTCGTTTCCTATTTAGCATTGTTTTCTGTGTTTTCATATGATGTTCTTCCAAGTTACGAAATATTAAAAAGCACATGGCCTTTTACATGAGTAAATTGCATTTTAAGTTCTTCCTTATGCTTTGTCATTTTTAAATAAAATTCCAACCTCCAACACCTTCTTTCATATATCATATTATTCGCACATAATGTGTAAGTCCCTAAGAAAAATGCCTACAATTACTCAAAATTCTAAGCAAATTAAAAATCAGCAAATCTAAAAAAAATTTTAAAACCTTTGTTTGGGTGTGTTATGGCACTCCATTCTTAATGGTCCATATGTTATGCATGGTGTTTTTGGAATTTTTATTTTCTTCCCAAACTCAAAAACACAAGATCTGCCATAACACTAACACACCCAAACAAAGGTTTTAAAATCATTTCTTTGGAAGGGAAAAAGGAAAAATCTTGCGGCCGTTGGATTGTCTAATGGTTGTGGTGAAGTTTTTTTTGCCGTCCAAATTGTTAGTCCACAATTGGAGACAAATTGGAAGTTTTAGTGATCGAGAATCTGCGGAATTTGTTGAACACAGGCTTCGTCTTGGCGTGGTTGAGCGCAGTGCGGATCGCCCAAGGAGATTAAGCCACCGCCATCATCGGTTCTGATTGCTATAGATTGGGTGAACAGATAACTTTGGTTTAGCTAGTTGTTGAACCATTTTTTCAAACCCCGATTCAGGCGATTACTAGAGTTTGGGATTCTTATCCCGTCATCTAATTTGGCCATCGATTCTCTCTGATTGATTCTTATGGATTGAAAATAGGTTGAGCAAGTAACACTTTGTAAGAATATCTTGGACTTTTCTGTTTTTTGAGACAAGGTTCACAGCCGGTAGCGAGATTTTGATCCACCGGGGCGTAAGGAGACGATTATTTGCTTGCTCGTTCGGATCACGGGGCTTGCTTCCGATCTGCGCTCTCGGTCGGAACCCGATCTTGCATCGCAGGGTGCGATCTTTGTGAAACAGAGTGGCTTTTCTTTGCCACGTGTAATGCGGTGGCAAGGCCCTCATGTATCGAACCTTTCAGATTTGTTTTTTATCGGACGGCTGAAACTTTTGAAATAAAAAAACAAAACCCATTAGAGTTCAATACCCATTATTAGAGTTCAATACCCATCAGTGGAATCTGCTGCTAGAAGAGTCGACTCATTCCAAAAGTAAATATGTCATTTGACATATTTTTTATAATTTATGCCCGTTCAAGCAACTCAAACCTACTAGGTAATTGAATGTTGTGTTTTGAGGACATAATCGAAGTTCTCGCAGTGTCAATCTTTCATTGACGAGTCATCTACTTCACACTCTCCACGGACCTTCAACAAAGAGCTCATGAATTCCGGCATTATTAAGCCTTGATGCTGATCTAGTTAACAATGTTATGCGATGGATTACTCGGTTTGTGCATAAACTTCACTGTTTCTTGATATGCCCGTAAAAGATGTATACCATTAGGCATGCCAAAATGAAGAAATAAGGTGCTTTATATTGGATTAAGCCGATTACTTACACTTAATTTGAAGGAATTCTCAAAAACAATTGCACAATCTGAAACAACAATAACATCACATCGACCACGATTACACGCTCAATGTGCACTTGAGGAAAATAGACAACATGGTCACCCCATTTGAGGAAGGCACACAAGTGGTCCAAAGACATGCATGCCATGTTTGAAATCCGGGGAATTTTTGTCAACTGCAAATATGAAATTACACGTTGAGAAAGCTACTTCAACATCAACAACAACTTCAAATAAACCAGGTACTTGATATGGAGGCAAAAGGCTCTTCAAGCAAGCGGATAACCTATGATGTGGGGCCCCTAATGCAAACTCGGCTCGCATATTGCGGAAGAGGCGAAGCCTTATTGCGGGCTCGGCTAGCATATTGCAAAGAGGCGAAAACCCGCTTGAAGACATTAAGCGGGAGACACTCTCAACTCTAAAAATAGCAAGACAGATCTAAACCTTACTCGCTAGTTCCAAAAATACTGAAGCCCGAGTGCATTGTTGAAACAGTTGCGATGCCATATCAATTCAAGCTCCTGCAAATACCACAACCAAAAGTTAGTGCAAAGCCATGGTTTCTCCCATCATTTGCGCGAAATAAATCTTTGGCCTTTGAGCGGATCCTTCACTTGATTGTGATTGGCAATCATAGCATGCTCAAGTAATATTTTTAAACTCATAGACAAAAAGTAGGAACAAAAATTGAGAATCATGAGCATGTAAAGGACATGACCTTAATCAAATGAATATCGGACCTACAACACATTTTGATATTCAGGATAATTTACCTCATTCCACACGAGTTTGCTGATGCCCAATATCCTACAGGGGGCAACAATGCCATATTAATACGAATTGGTCCAGTCCTCCCATCTTCAAAAGAATCCCAAGCTGCAAATGCTCAAACCGGCATAAGAATGAGCCCGAAAGATGATATATCCATGTTAGAAACATGAGCAAACACAAGAGGAGCTTCTTGGTCAAGCAAATGCTGAGAATATATGCACATTGACATGATTGCCCCCACATTAATGATGAGGGAGTCGGGCCTAGGCTTGACACCAATCCACTTGCCATCTTTGCAAAATCTGCAAGCCTCCTACATTGTCTCGATACAATATAGTCATGGCATTGAGACCGAATGTGGGTGAAGGCCCGAGCATAGATGGTTTTGGACATGGTCGATAATAGTTCCATCTAACACTAGCTGAAGATTTCTCAAAATGTTGAGTAAATGTGCTCCTTTCCAGCCCAAGACTATCGAAAGCAGTTCCACAAGCCTCTCGCCAAGTGCCTCCCCCGGCCATATAGTATTTCCATATTACATCACTGTTCCTAAAATAAAAAAAAAAGGGGTTAAAATCCTTTAGACTAACTAACGTCTACAAAACATTTTAAAAAGTTTTGGTTGCATATACAACTTACCGTAATTTCGGTTGCCTTCCGCCGGATTCTCACGACAAAGGAATGTTCAATCTTCTCCGGGTTATCGTCGCCTGCTCTTATCCCGCAAAAAGATATTCATTTGCAACATCCGCCAAATCTTTGGGCTTCTAATGTATCTTTTGCAAGGCCAATTTGTCCGGCAACATAATCCCCAAAAGCTCTCAGTACTTTTAGCAAGGCGAATTACATTCTTAATTACTGCTATTAAAACAATGTTTCCCTCTCCGGATTCTCTGTCTATTTTGACAATCCCGCAATCTCGGTACCGCTTGTCTTTTTTCAGCTCTATCACCTCTCGCAAGCGAGATCTCTAATAATAATAATAATCCGGTTGCACTTTCGACTCAACACGGCAGCCTTTATCTCTATCGATCCAACAATTCGTGTATCCATCCTCTAAACTAAGGATTAGAAGCCATCTTCCCGAAAGCGTGTAGGGCTGGGCGCTTGTTGCCCGTGTAATTCTTTATTTTATGCTTTTCTTGATTTTTTTCCCGGACGAACTTAAAGACGTGTCACTCAAATAAGAAAGAATATAAACGTATATTCTCACGGCATCTTGCCTATAGCAATTATATAGTTTAGATATGTATTAGATAAATTTCCGGCGGAGATTCCGGCGGTAAAGTTCCGGCGGCCGCCACCCAGGCGGCCGACGAGCGGCGGCGGAGCCGCGAAAGTGCCGCCGAATGGCGGCGCCGGCCGGGAACTTTCCCGCCGGAATGTCGACGGCCGGAAATTATCAAAACGTAAAAAACATTTGCTGAAATTACGTGACGTTAAAAATATTTCCGGCAGAGTTTTTGGGAGAGGCTTCGCTCAACGGCTATGGCGTGCCCTTTCTTCCTTCAATCTTCCTTATATCGGATAAAAACGTATGAATTAGAACAAGCATTCCAAAAAAAGACTTACTTTTACACCGGCTAGCATCAAGATTGAGTTTACGGACCTTAGGCAACAAAGTCTCTCTAGTTGCATTAAGATTTAATCCGGCAGCGAAGATCGCCTCCTCCGCTGGAAAAGCCGGAATGAGGCAAGCCGGGCTTGTTTGCTAACATTAGATAACGAGGAGCAAAGCAGTCCTTAGAAGGGGATTTATCGAGTTGTCAAGATATCCAAGACATGGAGCCAAAGCGCTTAACACGATCTTTGCAATCTTCTTCTCAAACAGAACGAGCTGTAATCTTCTTCGATCACGGCGATGGGGAAAAATAAACCGAGGATAATCCGTTTCAACGGCTATGGCGAGAGAAGATAGAAGGAAAAAATTGCTTGACTTAGCTCCTAAACAAATGGGCAAAGATAAACAAAGGGTAATCCGTTTAAACTTGCCGCACGACCTGCGCCAAGAAGAAAACAAACGGCAAGAGTCGGTCCGGCAATGAGGCGGATCTAGATCGAGAAGAAGGAGCCCACCGTGGGAGGCCGAATCGAAACAAGGTAAACACTAGAGCAAAGAAAAGCAGAGGATGCCGGTTAGGAGGTTAGCGGCGCCCGCCCGCGAAACACGGACGATATTCCGCCTTATAAAATGACATATTTTTACAGTAATTTCAAGCAAACGTATTAGATAAAATTCATGGGGAGGAAATTCCGCCGGATAAAATTCGAGGCGGCGCCGCCAGCCGAGGCGGCGCACGAGACACCCACTCAGGCCTCCATCAAAGATGTACGCTGCGTCATCTATGGTTTACCTAGTGACGTTGTTCCCATACGTAGAGTGGGGAAAAGAAGGCGAAGGGTTTGGGATGATGAGAACGATGCCAGAAAGTTAGATGAGCTTGATGCCTCATGCACTCCCCTCTCTAGTCCCCGAAGCGGCGGTGTTCCTCTTGATGATGGTTATGACACGAGAGCTTCCGGGAACCTTGCACGGGAGGAGGGCCGAGTATGAACCGAGACCCCCGCCCTTTACCCACCTCGAGGATCCTGATTCCAAGATTACATCCCCTTAAATTATAAAGACCATTCTTTGGCTATTTCTTAGGCATAGTACGTTCTTTTGAATATGTAGTGTTTTGTCTTTTTTTATTATTTCATCACATCTTATTGACACAATACTTGCTCATGTGTAGGTGCGAACAGGGATATTGATGAAGCTAGTGAATCACTGTTTACCCCCTTCATAGATGTAGATTCTGATGGCTCCATTGATGAGCAAAAGGAAATTGATAACGCATTGGAAAATGTTCTAGACCTTGAGAACGGCCCATTTTTTGATGCATTGGAGATGGCAAAGCATGCTGGAAGAAACATCTTAGAGATGCAAATATCATTGAAAAATGTTTATGATGTTCTTGAAGAATGCTTCACCGCTATGGACGATGAACGAGTCAAAGTCTCGACACGTGAGCGACGCGTGTTTAGGGCTGAGATGAACCGTGTTCGTGCTCTTTTGGTACGAAATCTTAAAGGATTCACCATGCTTGCTTTCGAGAGCACCCACGCACCATGGGTGCATAGGGTGGAAACCCCGAACATTGTGCTTTGTTTCGTTTCCTATTTAGCATTGTTTTCTGTGTTTTCATATGATGTTCTTCCAAGTTACGAAATATTAAAAAGCACATGGCCTTTTACATGAGTAAATTGCATTTTAAGTTCTTCCTTATGCTTTGTCATTTTTAAATAAAATTCCAACCTCCAACACCTTCTTTCATATATCATATTATTCGCACATAATGTGTAAGTCCCTAAGAAAAATGCCTACAATTACTCAAAATTCTAAGCAAATTAAAAAATCAGCAAATCTAAAAAAAAAATTTTAAAACCTTTGTTTGGGTGTGTTATGGCACTCCATTCTTAATGGTCCATATGTTATGCATGGTGTTTTTGGAATTTTTATTTTCTTCCCAACTCAAAAACACAAGATCTGCCATAACACTAACACACCCAAACAAAGGTTTTAAAATCATTTCTTTGGAAGGGAAAAAGGAAAAATCTTGCAGCCGTTGGATTGTCTAATGGTTGTGGTGAAGTTTTTTACCCGTCCAGGTGTTAGTCCACAATTGGAGACGTAATTGGAAGTTTTAGTGATCGAGAATCCTGCGAATTTGTTGAACACAGGCTTCGTCTTGGCGTGGTTGAGCGCGAGTGCGTGCAGATCGCCCCAAGGAGATTAAGCCACCGTCATCGGTTTACATTGCTATAGATTGGGTGAACAGATAACTTTGGTTTAGCTAGTTGTTGAACCATTTTTTCAAACCCCGATTCGAGAAAGGTGCTAGAGTTTGGGATTCTTATCCCGTCATCTAATTTGGCCATCGATTCTCTCTCGATTGATTCTTATGGATTGAAAATAGGTTGAGCAAGTAACACCGTAAAGAATATCTTGGACTTTTCTTTTTGAGACAAGGTTCACGGCCGGTAGCGAGATTTTACATCCACCGGGGCGTAAGGAGACGATTATTTGCTTGCTCGTTCGGATCCTCGGGGCTTGCTTCCGATCTGCGGCTCTCCAGTCGGAACCTGATCTTGCATCGCAGGGTGCGATCTTTGTGAATGAGTGGCTTTTCTTTGCCACGTGCGGTGGCAAGGCCCTCATGTATCGAACCTTTCAGATTTGTTTTTATCGGACGGCCCAAACTTTTGAAATAAAAAAAAAAAACCCATTAGAGTTCAATACCCATTATTAGAGTTCAATACCCATCGAGTGGAATCTGGCCGCTAGAAGAGTCGACTCATTCCAAAAGTAAATATGTCATTTGACATATTTTTTATAATTTATGCCCGTTCAAGCAACTCAAACCTACTAGGTAATGAATGTTGTGTTTTGAGGACATAATCGAGTTCTCAGCAGTGTCAATCTTTCATTGACGAGTCATCTACTTCACACTCTCCACGGACCTTCAACAAAGAGCTCATGAATTCCGGCATTATTAAGCCTTGATGCTGATCTAGTTAACAATGTTATGCAAAGATGGATTACTCGGTTTGTGCATAAACTTCACTGTTTCTTGATATGCCCAGTAAAAGATGTATACCATTAGGCATGCCAAAATGAAGAAATAAGGTGCTTTATATTGGATTAAGCCGATTACTTACACTTAATTTGAAGGAATTCTCAAAAACAATTGCACAATACGAAAACAACAATAACATCACATCGACCACGATTACACTGCTCAATGTGCACTTGAGGAAAATAGACAACATGGTCACCCATTTGAGGAAGGCACACAAGTGGTCCAAGACATGCATGCCATGTTTGAGAATCCGGGAATTTTGTCAACCGCAAATATGAAATTACACGTTGAGAAAGCTACTTCAACATCAACAACAACTTCAAATAAACCAGGTACTTGATATGGAGGCAAAAGGCTCTTCAAGCAAGCGGATAACCTATGATGTGGGGCCCCTAATGCAAACTCGGCTCGCATATTGCGGAAGAGGCCGAAAGCCTTATTGCGTGTGCTCGGCTAGCATATTGCAAAAGAGGCGTAAACCCGCTTGAAGACATTAAGCGGGAGACACTCTCAACTCTAAAAATAGCAAGACAGATCTAAACCTTACTCGCTAGTTCCAAAAATACTGAAGCCCGAGTGCATTGTTGAAACAGTTGCGATGCCATATCAATTCAAGCTCCCCGCAAATACCACAACCAAAAGTTAGTGCAAAGCCATGGTTTCTCCCATCATTTGCGAGAAATAAATCTTTGGCCTTTGAGCGGATCCTTCACTTGATTGTGATTGGCAATCATAGCATGCTCAAGTAATATTTTTAAACTCATAGACAAAAAGTAGGAACAAAAATTGAGAATCATGAGCATGTAAAGGACATGACCTTAATCAGTGAATATCGGACCTACAACACATTTTGATATTCAGATAATTTACCTCATTCCACACGAGTTTGCTGATGCCCAATATCCTACAGGGGCAACAATGCCATATTAATACTGAATTGGTCCAGGTCCTCCCATCTTCAAAAGAATCCCAAGCTGCAAATGCTCAAACCGCATAAGAATGAGCCCGAAAGATGATATATCCATGTTAGAAACATGAGCAAACACAAGAGGAGCTTCTTGGGTCAAGCAAATGCTTTGAGAATATATGCACATTGACATGATTGCCCCCACATTAATGATGAGGGAGTCGGGCCTAGGCTTGACACCAATCCACTTGCCATCTTTGCAAAATCAAGCAAGCCTCCTACATTGTCTCGATACAATATAGTCATGGCATTGAGACCGAATGTGGGTGAAGGCCCGAGCATAGATGGTTTTGGACATGGTCGATAATAGTTCCATCTAACACTAGCTGAAGATTTCTCAAAATGTTGAGTAAATGTGCTCCTTTCCAGCCAAGACTATCGTAAAGCGCCCACAAGCCTCTGCCCAGTGCCTCCCCTGCCAGATAGTATTTCCATATTACATCACTGTTCCTAAAATAAAAAAAAAAACCGGTTAAAATCCTTTAGACTAACTAACGCCTCTCAAACATTTTAAAAGTTTTGGTTGCATATACAACTTACCAGAATTTCTGGTTTGCCTTACGGCGGATTCTGTCAAGAAAGGAATGTTCGAATCTTCTCCGGGTTATCGTCACGCCCGCTCTTATCCCGCAAAAGATATTCATTTGCAACATCCGCCAAATGTTTGGGCTTCTAATGTATCTTTTGCAAGGCCAATTTGTCCGGCAACATAATCCCCAAAAAGCTCAGACTTTTTAGCAAGGCGAATTACATTCTTAATTACTTGCTATTAAAACAATGTTTCCCTCTCCGGATTCTCTGTCTATTTTGACAATCCCGCAATCTCGGCTACGCTTGTCTTTTTCAGCTCTATCACCTCTCGCAAGCGTAGATCTCGCAATAATAATAATCCAGTTGCACTTTTCGACTCAACACGGCAGCCTTTATCTCAGATCGATCCAACAATTCGTGTATCCATCCTCTAAACTAAGGATTAGAAGCCATCTTCCCGAAAAGGTAGGGCTGGGCGCTTGTTGCCCGTGTAATTCTTTATTTTATGCTTTTCTTGATTTTTTTCCCGGACGAACTTAAAGACGTGTCACTCAAATAAGAAAGAATATAAACGTATATTCTCACGGCATCTTGCCTATAGCAATTATATAGTTTAGATATGTATTAGATAAATTTCCGGCGGAGAGATTCGCCGGTAAAGTTCATTCCGGCCCGCCCCGAGGCGGCGACGAACGGCGGAGTCAGCGAAAAGCGCCGCCCGAATGGCGGCGCCAGAAACTTTCCTCCCGAATGTCGACGGCCGGAAATTATCAAAACGTAAAAACATTTGCTGAAATTACGTGACGTTAAAAATATTTCCGCAGAAGTTTTTGGGAGAGGCTTCGCTCAACGGCTATGGCGTGCCCTTTCTTCCTTCAATCTTCCTTATATCGATAAAAACGTATGAATTAGAACAAGCATTCCAAAAAAAAGACTTACTTTTACACCGGCTAGCATCAAGATTGAGTTTACGGACCTTAGGCAACAAAGTCTCTCTAGTTGCATTAAGATTTAATCCGGCAGAAGAAGATCGCCTCCTCCTCCGGAAAAGCCGAACGAGAGGCAAGCCGGGCTTGTTTGCTAACATTAGATAACGAGGAGCAGCGGCCCTTAGAAGGGGATTTATCGAGAGTTGTCAAGATATCCAAGACATGGAGCCAAAGCGATTAACACAAAGTCTTTGCAATCTTCTTCCTCCAAAACGAACGAGCCGTAATCTTCTTCGATACCTGGCGATGGGGAAAAATAAACCGAGGATAATCCGTTTCAACGGCTATGGCGAGAGAAGATAGAAGGAAAAAATTGCTTGACTTAGCTCCTAAACAAATGATGGGCAAAGATAAACAAAGGGTAATCCGTTTACGGCTTGCCGCACGACTGCGCCAAGAAGAAAAAACAAACGGCAAGAGTCGGTCGAGGCAATGAGGCCGGATCTAGATCGAGAAAGAAGGAGCCCACCGGGGAGGCCGAATCGAAACAAGGTAAACACTAGAGCAAAGAAAAGCAGAGGATGCCGGTTAGGAGGTTAGCGGCGCCGCTCCATGAAAAAACTCGGACGATATTCCGCCTTATAAAAATGACATATTTTTACGGTAATTTCAAGCAAACGTATTAGATAAAATTCATGGGGAGGAAATTCACGGGATAAAATTGGCGGCGGCGCCACCGAAAATGGCGGCGCCACGACGACACCCACTCGTGCCTCCATCAAAGATGTACGCCACCATCTATGGTTTACCTAGTGACGTTGTTCCCATAATGTAGAGTGGGGGGAAAAGAAGGCGAAAGGGTTTGGGATGATGAGAACGATGCCGAAAAAGTTAGATGAGCTTGATGCCTCATGCACTCCCTCTCTAGTCCCGAAAAGCGGCGGTGTTCCTCTTGATGATGGTTATGACCGTAGCTTCCAGAACCTTGCACGTGGAGGGGCGAGTATGAACCGAGACCCGGCCTTTTACCCACCCGAGGATCCCGATTCCAAGATTACATCCCTTAAATTATAAAGACCATTCTTTGGCTATTTCTTAGGCATAGTACGTTCTTTTGAATATGTAGTGTTTTGTCTTTTTTATTATTTCATCACATCTTATTGACACAATACTTGCTCATGTGTAGGTGCGAACAGGGATATTGATGAAGCTAGTGAATCACTGGTTTACCCCTTCATAGATGTAGATTCTGATGGCTCCATTGATGAGCAAAAGGAAATTGATAACGCATTGGAAAATGTTCTAGACCTTGAGAACGGCCCATTTTTTGATGCATTGGAGATGGCAAAGCATGCTGGAAGAAACATCTTAGAGATGCAAATATCATTGAAAAATGTTTATGATGTTCTTGAAGAATGCTTCACCGCTATGGACGATGAACGAGTCAAAGTCTCGACACGTGAGCGACGCGTGTTTAGGGCTGAGATGAACCGTGTTCGTGCTCTTTTGGTACGAAATCTTAAAGGATTCACCATGCTTGCTCGAGAGCACCCACAGACCATGGGTGCATAGGGTGGAAACTGAAACATTGTGCTTTGTTTCGTTTCCTATTTAGCATTGTTTTCTGTGTTTTCATATGATGTTCTTCCAAGTTACGAAATATTAAAAAGCACATGGCCTTTTACATGAGTAAATTGCATTTTAAGTTCTTCCTTATGCTTTGTCATTTTTAAATAAAATTCCAACCTCCAACACCTTCTTTCATATATCATATTATTCGCACATAATGTGTAAGTCCCTAAGAAAAATGCCTACAATTACTCAAAATTCTAAGCAAATTAAAAAATCAGCAAATCTAAAAAAAAAATTTTAAAACCTTTGTTTGGGTGTGTTATGGCACTCCATTCTTAATGGTCCATATGTTATGCATGGTGTTTTTGGAATTTTTATTTTCTTCCCAGCTCAAAAACACAAGATCTGCCATAACACTAACACACCCAAACAAAGGTTTTAAAATCATTTCTTTGGAAGGGAAAAAGGAAAAATCTTGCAGCCGTTGGATTGTCTAATGGTTGTGGTGAAGTTTTTTACTGCCGTCCAGCTGTTAGTCCACAATTGGAGACAGAATTGGAAGTTTTAGTGATCGAGAATCCTGCGGAATTTGTTGAACACAGGCTTCGTGCGGCGTGGTTGAGCGCAGGTGCAGATCGGCCCAAGGAGATTAAGCCACTGTCATCAGTTTACAGTGCTATAGATTGGGTGAACAGATAACTTTGGTTTAGCTAGTTGTTGAACCATTTTTTCAAACCCCGATTCAGAGCAGTGCTAGAGTTTGGGATTCTTATCCTGTCATCTAATTTGGCCATCGATTCTCTCTGATTGATTCTTATGGATTGAAAATAGGTTGAGCAAGTAACACTGTAAGAATATCTTGGACTTTTCTGTTTTTGAGACAAGGTTCACAGCCAGGCGCGAGATTTTACAGTCACTGGGACGTAAGGAGACGATTATTTGCTTGCTCGTTCGGATCCTGGGGCTTGCTTCCGATCTGCAGCTCCAGTCGGAACCTGATCTTGCATCGCAGGGTGCAGTGCTGTGAACAGGAGTGGCTTTTCTTTGCCACGTGTACGGTGGCAAGGCCCTCATGTATCGAACCTTTCAGATTTGTTTTTTATCGGACGGCCTGAAACTTTTGAAATAAAAAAAACAAAACCCATTAGAGTTCAATACCCATTATTAGAGTTCAATACCCATCAGAGTGGAATCTGCTGCTAGAAGAGTCAGACTCATTCCAAAAGTAAATATGTCATTTGACATATTTTTTATAATTTATGCCCGTTCAAGCAACTCAAACCTACTAGGTACTGAATGTTGTGTTTTGAGGACATAATCGAGTTCTGCAGTGTCAATCTTTCATTGACGAGTCATCTACTTCACACTCTCCACAGACCTTCAACAAAGAGCTCATGAATTCCAGGCATTATTAAGCCTTGATGCTGATCTAGTTAACAATGTTATGCAGTGGATTACTCAGTTTGTGCATAAACTTCACCTGTTTCTTGATATGCCTGTAAAAGATGTATACCATTAGGCATGCCAAAATGAAGAAATAAGGTGCTTTATATTGGATTAAGCCGATTACTTACACTTAATTTGAAGGAATTCTCAAAAACAATTGCACAATACAGAAACAACAATAACATCACATCGACACAGTACCTGCTCAATGTGCACTTGAGGAAAATAGACAACATGGTCACCCATTTGAGGAAGGCACACAAGTGGTCCAGCACATGCATGCCATGTTTCAGAATCCAGGGAATTTTTGTCAACTGCAAATATGAAATTACACGTTGAGAAAGCTACTTCAACATCAACAACAACTTCAAATAAACCAGGTACTTGATATGGAGGCAAAAGGCTCTTCAAGCAAGCAGATAACCTATGATGTGGGGCCCCTAATGCAAACTCGGCTCGCATATTGCGGAAGAGGCCAGAAGCCTTATTGCAGGCTCGGCTAGCATATTGCAAAAGAGGCAGAAACCTGCTTGAAGACATTAAGCAGGAGACACTCTCAACTCTAAAAATAGCAAGACAGATCTAAACCTTACTCTGCTAGTTCCAAAAATACGAAGCCTGAGTGCATTGTTGAAACAGTTGCAGTGCCATATCAATTCAAGCTCCCTGCAAATACCACAACCAAAAGTTAGTGCAAAGCCATGGTTTCTCCCATCATTTGCAGAAATAAATCTTTGGCCTTTGAGCAGATCCTTCACTTGATTGTGATTGGCAATCATAGCATGCTCAAGTAATATTTTTAAACTCATAGACAAAAAGTAGGAACAAAAATTGAGAATCTGCGAGCATGTAAAGGACATGACCTTAATCAGCGAATATCAGACCTACAACACATTTTGATATTCAGATAATTTACCTCATTCCACACGAGTTTGCTGATGCCCAATATCCTACAGGGGCAACAATGCCATATTAATACGAATTGGTCCAGGTCCTCCCATCTTCAAAAGAATCCCAAGCTGCAAATGCTCAAACTGGCATAAGAATGAGCCTGAAAGATGATATATCCATGTTAGAAACATGAGCAAACACAAGAGGAGCTTACTGGTCAAGCAAATGCTGAGAATATATGCACATTGACATGATTGCCCCCCACATTAATGATGAGGGAGTCAGGCCTAGGCTTGACACCAATCCACTTGCCATCTTTGCAAAATCTGCAAGCCTCCTACATTGTCTCGATACAATATAGTCATGGCATTGAGACCAGAATGTGGGTGAAGGCCCAGAGCATAGATGGTTTTGGACATGGTCGATAATAGTTCCATCTAACACTAGCTGAAGATTTCTCAAAATGTTGAGTAAATGTGCTCCTTTCCAGCCCAAGACTATCAGAAAGCAGTTCCACAAGCCTCTGCCAAGTGCCTCCCCTGCTGTATAGTATTTCCATATTACATCACTGTTCCTAAAATAAAAAAAAACCAGGGTTAAAATCCTTTAGACTAACTAACGTCTCTGAAACATTTTAAAAAGTTTTGGTTGCATATACAACTTACCAGAATTTCTGGTTGCCTTCTGGCCAGATTCTGTCAGCAAAGGAATGTTCGAATCTTCTCCAGGTTATCGTCTGCCCTGCTCTTATCCCGCAAAGATATTCATTTGCAACATCTGCCAAATGCTGGGCTTCTAATGTATCTTTTGCAAGGCCAATTTGTCTGGCAACATAATCCCCAAAAAGCTCTGTACTTTTAGCAAGGCGAATTACATTCTTAATTACTGCTATTAAAACAATGTTTCCCTCTCCGGATTCTCTGTCTATTTTGACAATCCTGCAATCTCGGCTGCTTGTCTTTTTCAGCTCTATCACCTCTGCAAGCAGAGATCTCTGCAATAATAATAATCCAGTTGCACTCGACTCAACACGGCAGCCTTTATCTCTGTATCGATCCAACAATTCGTGTATCCATCCTCTAAACTAAGGATTAGAAGCCATCTTCCCGGAAAGCAGGTAGGGCTGGACGCTTGTTGCCCGTGTAATTCTTTATTTTATGCTTTTCTTGATTTTTTTCCCCGGACGAACTTAAAGACGTGTCACTCAAATAAGAAAGAATATAAACGTATATTCTCACGGCATCTTGCCTATAGCAATTATATAGTTTAGATATGTATTAGATAAATTTCCGGCCGGAGAGATTCCGGCCGGTAAAGTTCCGAGGCTGGCGGCGCCGCCGAGGAACTTTCCGGCCGGAATGTCGACGGCCGGAAATTATCAAAACGTAAAAAACATTTGCTGAAATTACGTACGTTAAAAATATTTCCGGCAGAGTTTTTGGGAGAGGCTTCTGTTCAACGGCTATGGCGTGCCCTTTCTTCCTTCAATCTTCCTTATATCAGATAAAAAACGTATGAATTAGAACAAGCATTCCAAAAAAAAGACTTACTTTTACACTGGCTAGCATCAAGATTGAGTTTACAGACCTTAGGCAACAAAGTCTCTCTAGTTGCATTAAGATTTAATCCGGCAGCAGCACTGCCTCCTCCGCTGGAAAAGCCGGAACAGAGGCAAGCCGGGCTTGTTTGCTAACATTAGATAACGAGGAGCAGCAGTCCTTAGAAGGGGATTTATCAGAGTTGTCAAGATATCCAAGACATGGAGCCAAAGCAGTTAACACAGTGCTGCAATCTTCTTCTGAAACAGAACGAGCTGTAATCTTCTTCTGATACGGCGATGGGGAAAAATAAACCGAGGATAATCCGTTTCAACGGCTATGGCAGAGAAGATAGAAGGAAAAAATTGCTTGACTTAGCTCCTAAACAGCGATGGGCAAAGATAAACAAAGGGTAATCCGTTTCTGGCTTGCTGCACGACCTGCGCCAAGAAGAAAACAAACGGCAAGAGTCAGTCAGGCAATGAGGCCGGATCTAGATCAGAGAAGAAGGAGCCCACTGTGGGAGGCCAGAATCGAAACAAGGTAAACACTAGAGCAGCAAAAGCAGAGGATGCTGGTTAGGAGGTTAGCGGCGCCGCTCCGCGAAACCTGGACGATATTCCGCCTTATAAAAATGACATATTTTTACAGTAATTTCAAGCAAACGTATTAGATAAAATTCATGGGGAGGAAATTCCGCCGGATAAAATTCGAGGCTGGCGGCGCCGCCGAGAATTTTTCCGGCGGAAATTTCCGACCCGTGAATTTTAACAAACGTAATATACGCCGGGGCGAATTACGTACAGAAAAATTTTCCGGCGTAGAAAACTTTTTGGCTATGGCAGGCTATGGCGGTCGCTATTTTTTGGCTATGGCGGGCTATGGCGGTCGCTAAGAGCTTCCATGTAAGGTGGAAACAGGGAAGAACGGCAAACAGGAGCATATTGCTAGAGTTTTTTCAAAACTCAAACCGTAAAGCTAGCATTGCAAACAAAACAGGGTGAAAATGTCTCAGATGGGCTATTACGACTAAGCTTTGTTCCAGCGATGGAAGACATAACTCGAATTAAAGAAAAAAAATGCGAAAAAGCTTGTTTGTACGGGAAGCTCTGTTCTGGAAAAGCCCTATTCCGATGAAATGTTCTGGCAAAGCCCTATTTCGTTGAAGCTCTGTAAACAAGGCATAAGAAATCAAAATCAATCTTAAGTTTAGGAAAAAATAACTACAATGTAGATAAATATGTTGAATAGCGAAAACTTGGCTGGAAACAGGGCGTCCAGCAACAGCGGCATCATCTGGAGTAGCTGCTGAGGGGTCTGCTGCTAAATCGCGGCTTCTGAAGCTGAATCGCGGCTGCTGCTGCTGAATCGATGGGCGTTTTCTTCATCGATGGGCTTTTTCTTCATCGGGGTCTGCTGTTGAATCGCTGCTACTGTTGAATCGCTGCTGAGGCGTTGCCATCTGAAGGAAGGGCTTTGGCCGGTGAAGGGCGGCGCCACTATATACTGGCGGAGGAGAAATTACGCCAAATAAAACTGACGTAATTTGACAGTAATTCGCCCCGGCGTATATTCTTAACATATATAAATGCTATAGATTTATTCGATTGGCATATTCGTGTCACCGGGGCACCTATCGGGACCGTCTAATTTTTGCCGACTCCGACTGCAGCCGTCCCGTTCTTCACCGACCTTGGTTGCGATTCGCCGATCGAGGGGAAAACTTTGCTTCAAAGGTATCGTCGCTCTTCTTACGCAGTGCCTTGCACCGGCGTGGGGTGATGCCGCAGCTCTAGTTGGAGCCCTGTCATTTATAAAAATCCAACGGCCAGCCTTCAAACAGCGCTATTGATCCTGTTTCTTGCTTTTTTGCTTGGAACCTAAGCGCCATTATTCTTCCCCGGGATCTGCCGTGTATGGAAAAATGATTATCAAAGGTAAGAAGTTGTGACGGCTTTATGTCGGTTCTCGCAAGCTGTTTCTTCAAATCTTGACACGCCCTCAAGAGGAACCCTTGAATCTCAAACAGGTAAGAAATTACTCCTTGACTAATATTGCTTGTTTGCTAATATTTTGTTTTTGTTTGTTTTCTTGACACTTTATTCTTCCAAAGAAAAAAACGACTCTGGTACTTCATAAAGGTTTCCGTGCAAGGCTAAAATTTGTTCTATTGTATGAATTAGTGCTAAGTATAATGCATATTTAGAAGCAGATGCAAAATGAAGAATATAAATCTGCCACATGTAGACGAGAAGGTGGAAAGGTGGCTAGAAAGAGTGATAATCCACATATGCCTCAACAACTCAAGAACGAGAATAGCATTTTCTTGTTTCAAGAATGCAAGACACCTAAATAGAGAAATACAGGAAATGTTGGTTGAAGCGAAGTTGACAATCGAGCTGCCACTTAAGTAAGTCCTTCTTTTCCTATCCTACTTCTTTCCAATGTATATATACGGCTTCCACCTTATCCGAATCTCAGACTATGGTAAACATCTAAAATTTGCAGATGCTCCACTTCCTCTTGCAAGACAAGAAACCTAGCGGCAGGATGAGGGCTTACGGCCGAGCCGAAAGGGCTAACTCTATTTTTGCACTATATTCAAGTCTGCGTTAAGGAGCAGTCCGCCCTTATGTAGGTGAATATTCATACAATTGTTGGAGATGAATTGTTGGCGTGTTTGCCTTTCTTTTACGTAATGATTTCATTTGCTTTGGGATGCAGAGAACATGTATCTAGGAAGCAACACTTTCGAAAACACTAGGAAGCAACACATATGGAAGTTGCAGATTCTGCGGCGGTTGCATGTTGAGAACCAGTATAAAATAGGCAAGAACTTTTGGGTCATGTTCAACATCTCACCAAGATCTTCAATCGAAATGGTATCGATTCACGCACTCAATCTACTATGATCGAGAGATCGAGAACTTGCAAACAAGAGTTTCAACTGGGTCATTTCTTTTTTAGTGCTAAATTAGGACACATAGATAGAGATGTTTTTATATTGAAACTACTTGTGTTGTTGGGGCTCATTGCTATTATGGTCTGCAAAACGGGTTTGTTTGCTTATAAATATGAGAAGAAATAAGATCTTGATTATCGGGGAAGGCGGCGACAAGCAATGGAGGTGGCGCAAGAAGTCGAGGTCATGTGAGTTATATGATTAAAATGAAATTAGTTTGTGATTACTTTGTTGAAAAGCAAATGTCATGCAGCCTACACAAGCCCCGATGATGGTACGCATTCCTCGGTTACATATGGAGATAGACACACGTTTTACATGATGTGGTACATTAGTTCAATTTGTGCTTCTTCAATGCCTTGTAAAAGCGATCTTTGTTTCTCTACAAACAAATTTGAAAATGGTGAGCGCCTCTCTTTCATCGTGGACAAGATATGGTGGAGGATATGGCAACGCTAGACACTTTTTCTTAAATAAATAATTATAAATTCTTCACAATCACCTAGAAGGGGTTGATGCCCTTCAAATAAACATCACCCCCTCGGCGTTGTTATTTGAGCCGTCCCTATTCTCGGCACTGTCCCTATCTATAATATAAGATCAACATGCTATCAAAGGATGAATATAAACTAAATTCTCTCTTCTTGTTTGTAACACAAAATTCTAATGCTTGAGAGATCTTTGATGATTAAAAAACAGCATGGAGAACTTGGGTATAGGTGGTTCAAATCCCGAGATTAATGGGATGGTTGCAAGTATCTCCTCGTCGCTAGGCGGTATTTTGCAGACCTAAATGCAAAATCATGGGCGTTAAATAAGTCCGTTAGGATGATGTAGAAGAAGGGAGGTTGGCTGCTTTATAACTGCTAGTTTCTTACGTCACTTTTTGAAGGTAATTCTTGCGTAAAACATGGATATGGAGTTTCCAATTGTTGAAGTGTTGTGGCATGGATTTGCTCTAGATGCACTTGACGAATCTAAAATAAGTGGATTTGTTGCCATTGCTTTAGATAGTGTACATTCTTTTGCATAACAACAAATTTGCTTCCAAAAATGTACTCCCATTTTGTGCATTTAAATTATTACCCACATCTTGGCAAAACTCGTCTGTGCATTCCCAAATCATCAAAAGCATATCGACTTTGCAATTTTTGAAATCTTATGTCTGTTAGTTCCTTTAAAAAAATGTCCCATTTTTGAAATTTTATGTCTGTTAGTTCCTTAAATCACTTTCTACAAAAAGTTTTTACTTGTACCATTTTTAGAGAGCAACTTTTAAAATATTACAGGGGTAGAAAGGCATTAAGAGAACTGGAAGAGAACGCATTGACATGCTTAGTAGAGTTAATTACGCATGCACTTACTTTTCATATCAGTTGTTTAGATATCATCATGTTCTTTATTTTCCTTTCCATTTCTTCTCTTATGTTGCAAAGGATCTAAAACTATTAAGTGTTTGCGATAAAAACTCAAATCTAAACACATCTACATGGATTGATTGCGATTACATTTGTCGCCTACTTCTTTTGACAAAGTGTCAAACATATTGCATCTTTCTTTCATATTGCGAAATATTTCCTCCAGATGTAAAAACCCTTTAAATTTGGGTGCGTTTCATATTTGAGCTTAACTATTCGTGGTCTATGTCTGATCTTCGTTGTCTATACGAATGATGGGGCTCATTATGTTTGATTCTTACTAGAATAACACTAAAGAATTCTTTATCAGGGCAATAGGCTTAACAAGATGAGCATTGCAGAAGACAATGACATCTTTTGTCGATAGGCAAAGACTAGTCCTACTTTTTTAGCAGCTGGCTCAAGAATGATAGCAAAACACAATTCCTTTGATTCTGATAGTAGTGAAATGGCTAATGAATTTTTCTATGAAAAGTTTATGTTTTCTTATTACAGGACGGCTACATGGAGGTAAATTCAAGCTCGAGGTGTTCCATGATCGCATGAATAGAATTCACATGGATGGCGTAAGAGGGATATACCAAGAATCAATCTCATTGATAGATCATCTTTAAAGAACAACCAATTTCTAATTTCTGTATGGGACATTGTTTTGTTGCTTTCCCAGTTACTACTATTGCAAGATTTCATGTCATGGTATAATGTGTTGTGGCTTGCAAGTAGGATCCTATACGATGAATATGCCTCTGAAAATCTTTGATGCCATCCAATTGCTTCTACTCTACAAGTGCCATAATTTGCATAGCCATTATTGCAGCCCAACATATTTTGTTAGGCATGTTTTGTTATGAAATATCTATTATGGATTGTAAGTCCTCAATGTTTTTTGCATGGTTCAAAGTGGATAACATCTTTGAGGTAAAAAATAATTAAAAAAAAAAAGTGTCACACAATGGAATAAGGGCTCCACAAAAGAGCCATGTGCTAAAAAACATCTGAGAGTTTTCCATTAGCATGCAACTCAACATTCCTTTAGTAAATAAAGTTCTCCATTTCTTACCATATGACTTGGTGTTGCTTTATATTTTGGACCTATTTTTAAATGTGACCCCATTAGATTTGTTCAATGACATGCTCAATGATATTAACATGTTCGTCATGGATGTTCATGTATTATAGTGCATACAGGAGTACATATGATAATTTGCATGTAGAATTATGCATAACATTATAAATTTGGACATACTAATTACTGTACCAATGTGTGTCAAAGTCTCGCATTGTTCAAGAACATCTTTGCATCATTGCAAAAAGTCTAGAGGTTTGGTCCTTTAAATGATGTAGACATACTAAAGACATATTGTCCTCTTCCTCACCAGCCGACATCTAATATTTGCAAAGCATAAAATACTAAAGTTAGACCATCACTCATGCTTAAACAATTAAGAAATTTTGGTATACGATCCAATACTTCAACTCCAAGACCTCCCGGTTGTAGTTTTGCAAATATTTGTAGCATAGAACTAAACAATATATCTAGATTTATGCAATACCTAGATCTCGTATACAATGTAGTATATAACTCTTGGACCATTTACCTAGACCCACACCCAAATCTCGCATCCAAGACCAAACTTGATATACATTCCATTTTGAACAGACACAATTCATATGGCTGATGATACGAGCAGCCTTATCCCTGTCCCCAGCCTTATCCCTGTCCCCTTGACCAGCTTGGCATAAGGGCAACTGCTTAGTGACAAGTCCCTTCCTAGGCTCTTATCTCATTTCTCACAGACCATATCAATTCCTCCCCCTCCTCGAGATGCTTGCCCTCAAGCATGTGGAACACACCAATGTTGCCACGAAGAATTGAACCCTGAGCTATGATACCAAATTGATACAAGCAGCCTTATCCCTGTCCCCTTGACTAGCTTGGCATAAGGGCAATTGCTTAGTGACAAGTCCCTTCCTAGGCGCTTATCTCATTTCTAACAGACCATATCAATAGGGAGGAGATATTAGTAGAAGCTGGTTGCCAGGCCTTGTCATAGTTCTGCCAATTCTTACACATCCACGTTAGTCCACCAAGACCCAACGTTCTAGGCCACACCCTCGAGCTGCCATATCCATATCAGCTGAGTGGGTCGACATAAGAAATGTACACTTGAACAAACCCACTAGCTACCGTTGGTTGGAGTGTCATGGAAGAAGTTGAGGGATTGGAGGTCTAAGAGGAAAAACCAGCCCAATAGTGGCAATCCCATGGTGGTTATAAAAAATGAATGTGTATTTTCTAGACATTAGGTACTAGCATAGGTCTCAATCCTGCTTATTCATAGGCTGATATGCATCCACTATTACCTATTCATAGGTTGATATACATCCACTATTACCAGATGGATCAGTAGAGATATCTTTGCCTAGATAGTGCTCATTTCTTCTGACTCAGTCTGCTATATACAAGGGGGGCGGGGAAGAGAAACGTTCGCGGCGGCCTTGGCCGCCGCGATAAATTTCTTGTACGTTTTGCAAGTCTTAGAATGCCTATAGTGCAGGAATGACTCCTATAAAAACTAATGCCCTTATGTATATCTGTTTTGCAAGTTCTTGATATTACTCTAATGGGTATTGAACTCTAATGGGTTTTGTTTTGTTATTTCAAAAGTTTCAGGCCGTCCGATAAAAAACAAATCTTAAAGGTGGCAAAGAAAAGCCCCAAACACTCCTGTTCACAGCACTGCACCCTGCGATGCAAGATCAGGTTCCGACTGGAGCTGCAGATCGGAAGCAAGCCCCAGGATCCGAACGAGCAAGCAAATAATCGTCTCGTTACGTCCCAGTGACTGTAAAATCTCGCGCCTGGCTGTGAACCTTGTCTCAAAAACAGAAAAGTCCAAGATATTCTTACAGTGTTCTTGCTCAACCTATTTTCAATCCATAAGAATCAATCAGAGAGAAGCGATGGCCAAATTAGATGACAGGATAAGAATCCCAAACTCTAGCACTGCTCTGAATCGGGGTTTGAAAAAATGGTTCAACAACTAGCTAAACCAAAGTTGCTTTATGAAATCTCGACTAAATCTGTTCACCCAATCTATAGCACTGTAAACTGATGACAGTGGCTTAATCTCCTTGGGCCGATCTGCACCTGCGCTCAACCACGCCGCACGAAGCCTATGTTCAACAAATTCCGCAGGATTCTCGATCACTAAAACTTCCAATTCTGTCTCCAATTGCGGACTAACAGCTGGACGGCAGTAAAAAACTTCACCACAACCATTAGACAATCCAACGGCTGCAAGATTTTTCCTTTTTCCCTTCCAAAAAAATGATTGAAAAAGTGATCGTGGGAACCTAATAGAATAAGGGGTTTAAAAAGGAATCTTTTAAGCCAACGGTACGTTAAGCATTTTTGGGTTGCCCTTAGGGGGGCAATCCTTTGCTCATCTGGGTTGCCTCTTTGAGAATTGCGCAAGCTGGTCTAGATCGGTGCATCATTTATAGTGTTCATTTCAAACTCAAGTATCTCTTTATGATGGAGAATGACTTTGTGGTTTGCTATGTTGATGACTGTTACTCTGGGTAGTTATTTTTATGACCAAAGCTGAACACGAAACTCAAGGTGAATCTATTCAGCCTCTTGCAAGACAAGTGCAGCATATTCGAAGAACATCGATGATCTTATAGCATTTGTCAATTGGTTAGATAAGGAGCATTGGCACAATTTTGCAAAAACAAGCCAGTAAACTTTTACTTCTGCTATGAGTGTGCTTTGCATTTCATATGCATCAGGTATGATCCAAATACATTTCAATTTTGATTGGGCCACACGCTGAAACTTTGTGCATGTACCTAGGCACAATAACATTGAAGAAAATGAGATTGCCGGAAGGAAGCAAGGGGGATTCACACAGAAGACCCGTAATAAACCAAGAGAGTGCAAGAAAGGGGTTTTTTTTCTGATGTTTCCGTACGTATACTAGGGGTTTGAATACCCCTCTTACTGACATTCTAGTGTATTTTTTCTAAGGAAGGGGTGTTTTTCAACACTCTTACGTACGTAAATAGGGGTGTTTTTTCTCACTTTAATCTCGCCGGTGGCATATACGTATGTGATAAAGGTGAACCCCCCGGGGAAGGAAGATGAGGACAATGTGGGCATCAAAAGTCTTTACTTACATGCATTGCTTATTTGACATTTCTATTGGAATACTCAACATTTGTGCGTATGTAGGAGTTTTGTTGCAGTTTGCATTGATTATTTGAAGTTTTTAATGTCTCCTTCGTGTTTACACTCCTTTCATTCAAATCCCAAGATTTTTCCAAATTACGAAAGACAACAAAAGAAGCTTCGATGTTTTTTTTCCCAGAATTGAACTTAGAACATGTTTCGCACCTACATCTATTGTTGTGACAAAGCTGTTGTCATGGTATTTCAAGGTCAATGAGTTTCCTTTGAGCGCTCAGCGCCTAGGCACATGTAAACTCAGGCTCCGGAGGCAGCACCAAGCAACATCTAGCAGGATCGAGCAAGCAGCCAAAGATCTATCCGGCAAAGCCAGCCCCAGCACCGATTTTGCCAGCAACGATTTCGTCCAGGCATCACGATACTCAGCCAGCAAAATTTCTTTTGCCAGGTCTTATTTTCTTCTACTTCTTAGCTCGGCCAGCATATATTCGGCCAGCTGCAGCCGCTCAAGCCAACAAGCATGCATCTAACTTACCTGCACTTGCACTTGTCGGATCTTTGTTGGTGCAACCACCCAGCTCTGTAGGTGCCGGCCTCTCACGCATCAAGAACCAGCGCAGCACTGCCTCAGCACCTCATCTTCTGCCACGATCTTCAGCAAGAGTTCCCACTGTAGATAAGAAAATGAAGGGGTTGAGGTTTTACAGCAACCACACCATAGCGCCCGGCTTCACCCATCTGCCACAGTAAGACCCAATTTCCGCAGCCACAGTAGCCATCGCTGCAGCCCGACATGTCTTCCAGTAGATGACCTGGGCTTCCTCATCGATTTCGTGCCAGAGTTCTAATCTGATTCCAGAGGTGGAAGTGAGCTTTAGGCTTCCAGGGGCACTAGAGAAGTTTTGACCAGCCATAACAAGTTTCGACCAGCCAGCACCAACTTTCTTCAGGTGAAAAATCTCTTTGTCACAATTCTAAATGGCCAGAGGCTCCAGGTTTGCTTAGCTGTCCAGATCAGTTCCCTTTGCTTTGGTTTTCATATTGCCCAGCATAGTGCCGCCATAGTAGACACAGCCACGTGCTTCACAATTGTTTCAGTTTTCTTATTGTCCACCATAGTACAGCCATAGTAGACACAGTGCCTGCTTTGCAGTTGCTTTGATTTTCTTGTTGTCCAGCATCTGGCATCAGCATCTAGCATCTGCTGTCTAAGCAATGACCCGGAAAGCCAGGGATATGGCCAGAAAAGCGGCCAAGGATAAGCCCAGCCCGCCACCTCCACCAATACCCGAGCCAGATCTCGTTATGCAGCCTCCAAGCCCTGTTGCGCCCTCTTCTGTTTTAGCAAACACTTCTGCCGGTCCAGAACATGTAGATACCTCATGTCTAGAGCTTGACCTTCAAGCGGCAATTGAGGAAACTTCCTCCAGCATCACTGTTACAGATACCTCTGTATTCCTGCCCGTGGATAGTTGGATTCAAGTCCTGCATCTGTTCAAGACCCTGTTCAGAGAGCTTACACTAGCTCAGGAAACTCCTCCAGCTCCTACCGTAGTCCCACGGCAAGTAGATTCCATTGGACAGACCGAGGCTCCATGTATAGAGGTCATCACTCAGACAGATCGTACATTGGGTGCAGATGCTATAGACGGCATGACCCAAACAGATTTTGACACAGAGGCATGCACAAAGGCCACAGTGGCTGATGCACCCATGCTTGCACCAGAATATTCACAGTCGGGAAAACACGTTCCATGCTCTATGCCTGAACCACCATTGCACCAGCCTGAGCGGCGTATGAATTTGCGGATAGTAGGCCTACCGGAGGCAGCTTCTTGTTCAGACATTGAACAGGTGGAACACTTCTTCACAGAGACTATGCACATCCAGAAGCCTAGTATCGCTATGGCCCAGCGAGTTGGTGCTCAGAGGCCAGATCGACCTCGTTATATGCTTGTGCAGTTCATCACTATGCAGAGTAGGCTGTATGTCCTTTAGCATGGTAGTCACCTCAGGGGCTCTAAGCTCTCCGTCCAGGAGGACCTTTCACCCACACAGTTGACCAGGCGCCGAGAGGAGCTATGTAAGGTTCGCGAAGCTAGGTTGCACAAAAAATGGGCAGTATACAGGGGCGGCACAGCGATAATCCGCGAGCAGTGGCCTCAGAACCTTTGGTTGGGATATTGTTAGTGCCCCGAGCACCCATGTTCAGCATTTTCTTCTTTGTTGTAAATTTTATTGTTTTTTTTTGTGTTTTGTTCTGCTTGGGCTTCTTGCCCTTGGTTTGTACTCGTCCCATAACCCGCTTGGGTTCCCGTGGACGTTAAAATTCTATCTATCTATCTATCTATCTATCTATCTATCTATCCATCTATCCATCTTAATAGCAATTTCAGGAGAGGCATTTATATATAAACAACTATATCCCATGTCTAATAAGATCCTATTTTGTGATTGTGTCGTACAAAGTTCTTACGCACATAGAACATGGTAACAATAATTATATCAAACAACACTTGCCCATCACATATTTTCTAGGCTCTAAATTCATGTATACATTTGGTGTGTAAATGTGAATGTTAAGTAGTTAACTAGGCACATGTCCAATAGAGCACATGGAGGAGGTCGTTTATCTACATATTCATGAGTTCATAAAAGTTAGCTACAAATATGGATGTTATCATTGATCCTATTTGAGAAAATCATTTTATATGATGGCTTTCATTCTTCGGTTGGAATTGACATGATTTAATTTTTAAGTTTTACAAGACCATTATCCACTTTCAATCCATTTTTAAGTCTAGGCATTCAAACAAGACCACAATCAAGAAGTAAATAACCTAGAAACTAAGCAACGGACAATAAATATTTTATTATAGGTGCATTGCAATAGACCTACATCTTCCACCACCCTCGACCATATCTTTCACTAATATGCATATAAGCATACACAATATTCCACACATCTTTCAACTCAAGTTTCACACAATTACAAGATTCAAATGACCAAGTTTCTACCACGTTACCACTACCATCAACTTCATTTCACAAGCATCAAAAAATACGATATACTCCATTGGGTGTTTAAATTTGATTGATAGATTTCAAAGGCATGCAAAAAAATTTATGTCTTTGGCAGGATAAAAGGACTTCAAATTCCAACCTTCAAATGCCTTTCAAATGTTCCTAGAGTCTTCACTACATTCCATTCACTTATGCAGTCAATTGTATTTATCCATTCCACACATCACGACTAATGCCCGGCATCGCCGGGCACACGTTTCTAGTCATAATATATATAGTTAGATAATTATAGATACATGAATCTCGACCGTTCGTTTGGTCCAAATGGTAGGGAAAAATCCTAGCCCTTGATGTTTTTTTATGGTTTTTCAGGAACTTCATGGTAGGTGTGATGTTTTTTTGGCATTTAATTAATATATATTAGTGATGAGGTGGCGAGGAGGCAAGCTTATGTCCACTGGATCTTTATGGGGGCATGCATGCCCATGCATGAGGGGATGCACCACATCTCGGTAGTTGGATCGGGGGAGGGGGAAATCCTAAGCCCTCATTTTCCCGAGAAAGTGCAAGGAAGATCAATGCTGGGGCATTAAATCTACTTAAATGTTAAGTGATGAGGTGGCATTTGAGGTTTTAATAGACCTAGTGAGGTGGCATTGTGAGGTGGCATTGTTATTAGTAAAGTGAATGAGGTGTCAAAGCAACTCTGAGTATTTTATGCAATTTCTTTGCACAAAAATTAATATGGGAGAGATGAGTGAGGTGGCATGGAGAAGTGGCAGATACATTTAAAGGACAGATGAGGTGGCATGTCGGAAATTTTTTCAGGCAAGATTGCCCCACAAATTTGAATTTTGACGTATCAATCAACATTAACTATTAAATTTACGTCTACGTAATATATGTATTATAACTACGAGATATTTGCATAATGAATTCCCTGTCCATATCTCGGCTATGGCGAAGCAGGATAGTCATTTCTGCTAGGCGATGGTTGTATGACGGAGAAGGAGGGCGGTTGTTTGAGCGCATATATCATATATATCGGCGGCAACTACCGAATGATATGATCCAGAGTTGCAACTAGCCCAGATTGTGCAGACCCTTTGATTTAGTTTAGGTCTGCTGTAGTGTTTCAGAAGCTAGAATGTGTTACAATTCCAAATTTCATTCGGCAAATGGCTATGGTGGAAACAAGAGGCAGAAGCGTTAACAACTTTTCATCTAGGTACGGATCCGCAATCGCAATTCGAGGCAGCCACCGCTCGATCGAAGCTTCACTCAATCCCGGCTCGATTTCGGGATAGAGCCTCCGCAATGCATATCAATGCAAATTCTTAGCTCTGTTCCCCTATATGCAAATTCGTTTCAAAGATAAATTGGATCTTCTTTGCCGCTTTGCGTGCCATGCGTTCAAATTGAGCTCCATGCTCGGGCGATGGCGTCATCTTCGAATTGCTCTCAATTGCAAATCTATGGCTTAGAGGACCCATAAAATTATTTACATAAGCGGTTTTGGAAAAACACAGATTTACGAAACCATCGCTGGTTTTAACTTCGGACCAAATGCTTAAATCCGGTGATGGAAGAGGCCATATGTTGATCACTGCTATGCCCTGGCTGTTCTGCCTGTGCCGTCTGATATGCCTTGTTGTTTCTTCTAAGGCCACCAATCTTAAACCAGGACTTAGCTTCATGCCTCAGCAATTGGTTAAGTTACCGCTTCACAAAAACCAAGCACCAAGCTACTTAGACAGTCTTCCAAGGAGAATTGTGCTTCCTGCTATCACGAATAAATACTAGCAGATTGAGTCAAACCAGCTAGCAACCTCCTGTGATGACACCAACTCATCACCGGTTGGTCGACCGTTGTTCTCGCTCGGCGTGGCCTCGCGGCCGTCGAAGCGTTCTTCTTTGATGCTTCTCACCTCAGATCGCTATTTGACATCTAACGGGTTATTTGCGCCATGTATCAGTTTCGTATCATGTGCAGGGTCTACCGTTCACGGACGCAGGTGATCCATCCTAAGGAAGTTATCGCGGTTTTTGGACCTTGTTGAGCAGACATGGTGGGGCGTTCATCTTTGTTTGCACCTTCGTGGTTTTTTGTTATGCTCTCGATAATTGTCTAATTTCGGAGCAGTATTTTTGTGTTTCAAAAATCATTATCTCTACCCCTAGTTGGGGGTACCATTTGTACTCAACATTTTGAAAAGCTCAATGAGAACTCGGCCACCTGTTTGTGTCTTAGGACCCATCCTAGGAATAAGAAATCTTATATTTCTCCTTGACAAGGCTTGGATAGTTTTTTGGCACAAGAATCTATCTGAGGTTGCAAGTAAAAGACTAGTCATTCCAGTAGGAAGACATAGTCTTAAAAGTCTTTTAGGCTTAGGGGTTTTTTTTTTTTTTTTCCCGCGTAAGCGAAACTTCATGTTTCGCTTACGCGAAAAAAATTTCGCGTATGCGAAAATGAAGTTTCGCTTACTCGCAATTTTTCTTGAATTTCTCGTAAGCGAAACCTCAGTTTCGCTTACGCGAAAATTTTTTTTCCGGCCGGCAAGGGAAAAATGCGAGAAATACGTATTTTACCATAAAATATATATTTTTCGACTTTATACGTCAAAAATTTTTCATTTATACGTACAGAACCTATCTGTGGTGTGTCTATCGCGAGTCTTCATCCCGAGAATGTCAACAACAAGGTGCTGCGCATGGAGGGTTGCCTTCTGGTGGCCCGAGGGTGAAGTGGCTAAAAATTCATGTTTTTATAATGTACATTTAAATCAAGATTGCTACTTCAAAAGGCCTTCAATTCATAATCCAAGGTAGACTTGAGAGGGAAGGGGTGATCACACCATTGATCAGAAAAGGGAGTATGCGGGATCCAGCCACGTGAAGAAATTTTCAATGGCTTGCTAAAATCAATTTGGCCCTAACAATTCTTAAATTAGCGTTGGTCATCGTCGGCCATGTGGCTCAAGAATTACATGCAAGAACACCTTTCGGGTCTAAATCACAAGATCTAGATTTTGATTAACTAAGCTATTTGTTGGCGCCAATCAAGCGATTTGTTCTGTATATAATGGCCAGCATTCATTGTCTTCCGCAGACAGTTTCTCTAGTGAACTATTGGTATCTGGAACAGAAGGTGATTCTGGATTCGCATTTGGTTTTCCTCCAACTCCATTAGTGAACATCACATATTTGATTTTGATATAAGAATATGTATGCTCTTCCACAGACGCACAAACTTCACAAGACAATCATGTCGATCATGAAGCTACTCCATTCCCGCCTTAACCTTCACCCCAACCCTACATTTCTGCTAGTTAAAAAATTCTTGTGTATTTGCCTTGTTTGACATAAAAAAGCTTGTATCCATTATCTTCTAGAATAGTATTACATGTTATAACTTACTTACAACTTACTTACGTCGGAAAAGTTTTTTGCCGTATTTTTGACGTATTATATGCCAAATTCATGCCGTATCAAACGAAAAATACGTATTTCGTATAAAACGTACGGAGTATTGAACCTATCCATGAGACACACACAACAAGACCGGCGGAAAACGATAGGCTTTTCATTCATCACAGGAGCAGTATACATTGGGACTTTGATAAATGTGAAGTGGGAGGGGGTAGCCGACCATAGCAATATCGGACTACCCCCTAAAAAAATATCGTGATAGTGCAAGGTGAGTGTGAGAAGACTGGCGACAGCTTCTTATCGGGATGAAAAACCTCGCCTTTTGGGTTTTCGAGGAAACCCTTAATAAGAAACGGGCGCTAATGTGTCTCGAGGTGTCGCCGTAGAGCACTTGCGCATGGAGAAAAATGGACCGAAACAACGCGAAGGTAAATGATAAAGAGCTCTAGAGTGTTTAATCCTGGAAAATATACAGAGGTAAGCACCCATCAGTAAAATTAATAGGCTCAACATATGAATGAGATGGACGTCGGAGGTGAAGTAGTGGCGCGTCTCCTATAATTGTTAGCAAATTCATAAAACATATAGCAACATAATAGAAAGAACTTTGAAAACCTCCAGAGGGGCTGGTCATGCGTGCCACGCGATCAATAACCTTTATAACAAGGAGGCGCTGGTCATGTGAGCCACGCAAGAACACAAAAAATGAATAGCTTGACAAAATAAAACCTCCAGAAGGGCTGGTCATGCGTGCCACACTACAAAAAAAAACCTCTATAACAATGGAGGGGCTTGTCACGCATGCCAAGCGCATATATATAGAAGTAACAGTATCAGAAACAACAGTATTTATAAAAATGAATCCAATATTAAATTGTATCTATAGTAATAACAGATGTACCTGATAATGTATCTACACAAATAACGGACAGAACATGATGTATATAAAAATAATCCAATATAGATGAAGCCCAAGAACAAAGAAGGATAATCTGGGAAAAGAGGGAAAAAAAGGGGGGGCGGGATGGGCGGGTGCTGTGAGACGAACGCCAAATAAGGAGGACTAGGAAAGGACAAAATATATATCGCTCGTCCTCTCCCGAGAATCTTGATCCTACGGTGTGGATTGATATGCATTCTCGGGATGAGGGCTCGCGATAGACACACACAACAACACCGGCCGAAAAGAAGAGAACTCTACTCCCATCACAGGCCTAACGTCACTAAACATCGACAAGGAGAGAAACGATGTGTACGCTCGAAGGAAGAAGAGAGAAAAAGGAGATGAAGTCGCGCGGTGGACTGTGGGTCGAGGTCGAGGTCTCAAGAGGCCGGGTTCGTGAGCGTGGGCCTGGGGCATGAGGCAAGGTCGAGGTCGCGGTCGCGGTCGTGGTCGTGGTCGTGGTCGTAATATGTCAAGAAGAAATACGTTTTGCCCTCAATAACCCGTACAATCCTAAAGCAAAGGTGAAAAGAACGAAGTATGAGTCCCGAGATAGTGGAAATCGAATCCTATGAACAACGATGTAGCAAAACCACTTGCACTAATTTAGCTAATACAAGTACCTAAGGGAAAAATGATAACCACTAGAAGCCATGACGAGCAACTCTTGAAATGATGCCAAATCAAAAAATGTCGTGATTTTAACAAAGATATGTGCTCGAGAAATGAACTGGCTAAAATAACGTGTGATAAATGCAATCAACAACAACAAAAAAACCATATTTATTAACCCATAAGAGGAGAAAGCAACCCTTACAATGCACAACTGACTCAACTAAAACACATGATATGCTAAAGGGGGCATTGGACTCGAACTTTTAGACTGGACTTGCAGGATAGATCATATAGTCAAGACGTCGTCTGATACAAATACCAATATCGATCTATAGACAAGTAACTCCAGAAAGAATTGACGATTAGAGGGGCAAATGGACATATAGGACTTCTAATGTACCAAGTCAACTAGATGTATAGCCAGAGGAAAAAGTTAACGAGAATATGCAAAAGGCAAGAGAGGCAAAACCAGTCTGAAGTGGAGTCGAAGCTAAGTCCGAAGTTCGTTGCGTGCCAAGGCTAAGCCCAAGGTGACTCGAGGTCGGGTGCCAGGCAAGCGAAAGGACAGGTGCAACAAACATAACCTGGAAAATCAATAAACGTCGACAAGGGGAGGAATGATGTGTGCACCAAAAGGTAACGGAGGGGAAGACACGGCAGAGCGGGAAGCGAGGTTGAGATCTAGCAAAGCCAGGTGCGTGTGCGTGGGCATGGTTCATGAGGGCGAGGTCATGGTTGAGATGTAAGGCAGGGGCGAAAGAAGGTATAGAGCCGCAACGGTCGAGAGAATTGCCCTGGTCGAGGAAGACCTAGCCGTTTGTACTGCCGAGGAGACAGATAAGACCTACATCTACTATGTCGGTGAAGAAGCTAGACCACGAACCTGCACATGCCTTAATATAAAATAAGTAAAAACAATAACACCAGATTAACAAGAAGAATGAGGACAATCATATCCAAACCTTGCAATACCCTTTTTTTTTTTTTTTGGAGGGTAAGAAATTTTTTGATTACTATGAAAATGGTACATGACCTTCTTAAAGGCTCCACAATAGGCCTGATAGGAAGAATACAATGCTCATGGTCACTAGATAGAAAGAATTATCACAAAGGATACCAGCAGCCATCAAACTGAAAAACTAGCATGAGATTATGTCCCCGTACTATGGTCAAGGTCCTCAACCTCTTCTTTGACCCTGCCTCAAGTGCAAGATGATAAGATCCTCGCCCTTTTAGTTCTTCCTGTACTAGAGGACGAGGCCTTTTTCCCACCTATTGAAGATACTACGGGGAGGCAGTAACCCTTGTAAAGTGCAGCAAAATTATTCTTCAAGATCTTGAAGAACATAACCGAGAGAATACCTAGAAGAAGAATGTATGCTGCTGTAAGAACACTCTAGACCTGCACTGCAACTCCTGAAAATCCACCTTCTTCTCCTGCATGCAGTACTATAGGAGCTAACTTCCTCTCCCAAAAATGCACTTCGCTACCAAGAAGCCCCTTCCGCAAGATTTCAAGCAAAGCCACACCTATACTAGGCAAGATTGCCAACCGTCTTGCACTAGCAAGGTACTATAGGCACTTCCCAGGAGTGCCCTCCAATGCTAGAGCAGCCCACTACTCTACTCGTAGTCAGCTCAACTTTTCTCTGCAACAGGGTTACTACAGACTAGGCGTCTTGTTTCCTGTGAAACCTCAAGGTAAAGAACCCCACAATCTGACAGTTACAAGTACTATAGAAGAGAGCCCATTGCATTTCCAATGAACATTAACCCAACAAAGTGTCCAGTAAGATGCTGCAACCCCAAACAACCACACTTACCAAACCAAGCATGAGACAAGCAGATCCAACATAGGCCTCCCGTCCAATGATCAGAGTACCTATCCCTTGCTGTGCAATGGCAGCCGTGAATCCAACTCTAGCTGGGATGGAGAAAAGGAATGGCTGAAGGATGATCCAAAGATACCACGTAAGCCCTGTACTTAGTGCTTAGATACAATAGAGCCTAAGCAGTGTTGTAAGAGAACCACAGCGGATGCTGCTAGTATAAAAACGACCCAGGACTGAAAAATCATATCTAAAAATCGTGCCAACAGCTATAAGCTCCTAATCCATCATTGAGACACAAGCCAAAAACCCATATCTAACCAGATTTAGTACTTGAAGAAGAAAGAAGACATCCAAGGCAGCGGCCATGCCCCGGTTGCAACCCCTTCTGCACAAAACCGACAAGGCCAAATACAGGTGATTTCATCGGTTACAGGGACAGATTTGGAATGACCAGCAGCAGCATTGCTGCTCTTCCAGCCCATCGAACTAGCTCTCAAGCTGCCTCAGAATGTTTCGGAAGGCCGCCGCCGCCCTAGCCGCTTAGGGTTTCATCCGCCATCGACTCCAGATCCTCCGCCTTATTTAAACCTTGCAATATAGAAAAGAATATAGAAGAAGAACCCGAGTTGTAGGCGTATACCCAGAGGGAAGCAAGAAGAATCTCCCAAACTAGTCGCGGCGAGGTTTAGCAAGGGTATGGTTGAGCTGAAGGGCAAGAGCGAAAAAAACAAAAAATAGCGAAGCTCAACGGTCGAGAGAACCGCCACTTGTTTGAAGATCTAGCCGCTTGTACCGCCTATGGGACCGATAAGACCACCATCAACTATGTCGCCGGGCAACTAGGGCCACGAACCTGCACATACTTTAACATAACATAAGTCTAAATAACAAAAACAAATAACGGCATCGCAACAGGAAGAATGACGACAACCATATCCGAAACTTAAAATATGGGAAAGAATCTAGAAAGAAGAAACTGGGTGAAGCGTCGCCAAAGCAAATTAGAACTTCATCGTGCGCCAAGTCCAAGGTCGAGGGCTTAGATTGGATGCCGTGCTCTGGTGGATTGGTAGGTCTAAAAATACAAGATAGAACGCTAATAAACGGTGGTAAGAAGCGAACGATGTGTATGCCGAAAAGGGCAACGAGACGGCTACAAAGGGGTTGTGGGTAAAAGCCAAGTTCTATCGGCCGCAAAGGCAAAGCGTGGACATGGCAGGAGGGCGAAGCTCATGAATCAACTATGTCGTCCGGGCAACCAGGCCACGGACCTGCACATACTTTTAACATAGCATAAGTCTAAATAACAAAACAAACGGCATCGCAAAATGAAAAGAATAACGACAACCATATCCAAAACTTAAAATATGGGAAAGAATATAGAAGGAAGAAACCGGTGAAATGTCGCCAAAGCAAATTAGAACTTCATCGTATTCCATTCCAAGGTCGAGGGCTAGATTGGATGCCGTGCTCTGGTGGATTGATAGGTCCAAAAATACAAGATAGAATGTTAATAAACGGTGGTAAGAAGCTTAAAACAATGTGTATGTCGAAAAGGGCATCGGTGACGGCTTACGGGGGGGGTGTGGTTAAAAGCCAAGGTCTATCGGGCCAAAAGGCGCGGTGCGTGGACATGCCCTGGAGGAGGGCGAGCTCATGGTTGGGATGACGGGCAAGAGCGGAGAAGGTATAGAAGCTCAACGGTCTAGAAACCCGCCACGGTGATGAAGATCTAGTCGTTTGTACCGCCTATGGGACTGGTAAGACTATCATCAACTATGTCGTCGAAGAAACTAGACCACGAACCTGCACATACCTTAACATCAAATAAGTCTAGATAATGAAAACGAATAATGGCATATCAACAGGAAGAATGACGACAACCATAATCAAAGCTTAAACTGGAAAGGAATGTAGAAAGAAGAACTGGATGGAAGCGTCGTCAAATCAAATTAGAACCCAATCGTGGTGGGGAGTGGGTCGAAGCCAAGGTCTAACGGAGGCTGGGTCATGCTCGTGGTTGTAATTCCTGAGGGCAGGGCCATGGTGGAGATGGAGGGCAAGAGCGAAAGAAGTTGTAGAACCTCAATGGTCGCGAGAATTGTCAAGATGGGCGAAGATCCAGCCGTTTGTACCGCCCAGGAGACAGATAATACCCCTAGCAGCTATGTGCTCAAAGAAACTAGACCAGGAACTTGCACATACCTTAACAACAAAAAAATAATTCGAAATACGACGAAAAGGACACCGGCCTCCTCCGGCATAATGATCCGAGAACCAAAATAGTTGAAGGATGTCCGCCCCCCCGGAGAACGCACATCATTATGATGCATAAGCTAGTTGGAACCAATAGCGTCTATATGGTCAAACGTAAGTCATAATGAGGGATAATTACAAAACAAGAAACAAGTAGGGGAGTCAAAACAAGTGGCCAATAGAATACATCCTTGCAAGAAAAAAGATGTTTCTCTTAACATATCTAATAAACTCACCAAGACAAGCCAAAGGAAAAAAGGAGTCAAACATGCTGAATATAATCTAGTAATGCTGAACAAAAGATTATCTAACAATAAAAGTCTCTAAAAAATGGCATCCAACAACGTAACAAAGATAGTTAATATAACCCAGAACACAATCCTAAAATAATGGTATGAAAGGAGTAAATTGTATAAAAGGCAACACTGTGTGAAACTAGCAGGAGAATTCATCAGGCTTGAACATTGTAGTGGGTCCACCTCCACATTTGAAATCAAAGAAATGTTCACGCAGCCACCCCGCAACAAATTTCTAGTATTATTAAGTAACGTCCTTCAGTGGTGATGTGTAAGGGTATAGTCACACGAAGATGAAGATGTTAATAGGACTCCTTTGCGTCTAGAGTTCAAGGTCGCCCCCTTTCGCACTCAACGACGCCTAAATTCCCCAACAACTTTTACACAGATGTTGGTAATTCTGCATGTTTAGGAATCATTGCGAAGTCACGCTTATGACTTGGCCAATTTCATGGCAAAATTGGTCATTTTGTCGCTCAAATGCCCTTCCAAAGGTGGGAGGTAAACCCGCTTAGTCACCGGCAGCCATGCCTCTAGGAAAGTCACGATGGGCGGCAACCCTAAACCCTACGTAAAGGCCTTATCAAGGCCTTATTTTTGATAGGGTGACATGAAGATCGAGGCAAATAAGCTCTTGCCGCTTCTCCATTTTCCCACTAATTTATGGATTAGTGACAAGTGCCCTAAGGTCCACTTCAAGAAATAAGCTTTGCCGCTCTAACCATCATTCAAATAAATTGGGAATATGTCAACTCTAAAAGCACGCCAACCTATGGTTGTTTCCTAGTGGCGCATTTGATTTTTTTTTCTTTTTTTCTTGCTTGAAAATTCACATAAAATTGCAATTACCATGAGACCTTATAAATGCGACGTAAATATGCAAAATTGAAAGTCAAGTTGCTCATTGAGATGAGACCAAAAGTGAAGAGCATTCAGATGAAAATATTATGTGACATGATAACAAATTGCATTATTTTCTGGTCCACAGGAGCCCCAAAAATATGGTCCAATCACACCTAATATCACATATAAACACATTATATTTCAAGATGATGTTAGGGGACCAATCCATACTTCTTAGGGTATTTAAGAAGGTGTGGTTCCATGTGAGCACTTCTGTCTAGTTCTGGGTGTGATTCTAACACTTCTGCCACTGTCATCCACAGAGCCAAATCATTAATAATGGACACACTTTTCAAAAGCGGCCGATAGACACACTTTGGTGTTTGGTGTTTGGTCACGATAGATCCACTTTGGTGTCCGCTCAGCCTCAACACCAAAATCTTTTAGAAGCGCAAGGGTTGTCAAACATCAAACATGGTATCCAAGGCAACAAAATATGACAGTCCTCACACTCTTATATCATACAACGCAACAAATAAAACCGCGCCAAGCGTGTTATGTACATGGCGATAAGACGCAACTAAATCACGCTCAGCGTCCTTCGTGTTTACACTCCTTTCATTCAAATCCCAAGATTTTTCCAAATTACGAAAGACAACAAAAGAAGCTTCGATGTTTTTTTTCCCAGAATTGAACTTAGAACATGTTTCGCACCTACATCTATTGTTGTGACAAAGCTGTTGTCATGGTATTTCAAGGTCAATGAGTTTCCTTTGAGCCAGCCAAATAGGCACATGTAAACTCAGTTCCCGAGGCAAAGACTAAGCAACATCTAGCGGTGATCGAAAGCAAGCAGCCAAAGATCTATCCGCAGAAAGCCAGCCCCAAAGACCGATTTTGCCAAAGAACGATTTCGGCCCAGCATCACGATACTCAAAAAAAAATTTCTTTTGCCGTGTCTTATTTTCTTCTACTTTAGCTCGCCAAAGATATATTCGGCCACCGCACCGCTTCCAAGCCAACAAGCATGCATCTAACTTACCCGCACTTGCACTTGTCGGATCTTTGTTGGTGCAACCACCCACCAGAGGGTGCCGCCTCTCACGCATCAAGAACCAAATAAGAAAGATCGCCAAAGACCTCATCTTCCTCGCCACGATCTTCAAAGAAGAGTTCCCAATCAGAGATAAGAAAATGAAGGGGTTGAGGTTTTACAAAGAACCACACCATAGCGCCTCGGCTTCACCCATCCGCCACAAGAAGACCCACTTCCGCAGCCCACAAAGAGCCATCACCGCAGCCCCGACATGTCTTCCAGTAGATGACCTGGGCTTCCTCATCGATTTCGTGCCAGAGTTCTAATCTGATTCCAGAGGTGGAAGTGAGCTTTAGGCTTCCAGGGGCACTAGAGAAGTTTTGACCAGCCATAACAAGTTTCACCAGCCAAAGACCAACTTTCTTCAGTGAAAAATCTCTTTGTCACAATTTAAATGGCCGAGGCTCCGTGTTTGCTTAGTCAGTCCGTGATCGGGCCTTCCCTTTGCTTTGGTTTTCATATTGCCCAAAGATAGTGCCGCCATAGTAGACACAAACCACGCGCTTCACAATTGTTTCAGTTTTCTTATTGTCCACCATAGTACAGCCATAGTAGACACAAAGTTCGCTTTGGTGCTTGCTTTGATTTTCTTGTTGTCCAAAGATCCGCATCGCATCTAGCATCCGGCCGCCTAAGCAATGACCCTAAAGCCGTGGATATGGCCGTAAAAGCGCCAAGGATAAGCCCAGCCCGCCACCTCCACCAATACCCGAGCCGATCTCGCTATGCAAAATCCAAGCCCCGCTATGCCTCTTCTTCCTGCTTTTAGCAAACACTCTCACGGCCCGTAACATGTAGATACCTCATGTCTAGAGCTTGACCTTCAAGCTGCAATTGAGGAAACTTCCTCCAAAGATCACCGCTATGTATACCTCTCAGATTCCCCGCCTCGTGGATAGTTGGATTCAAGTCCCGTGATCCGCTCAAGACCCCTGCTCGTGAGAGCTTACACTAGCTCAGAAACTCCTCCAGCCTCCTACCGTAGTCCCACCTGCAGTAGATTCCATTGGACGCACTCGAGGCTCCATGTATAGAGGTCATCACTGCACAGATCGCACATTGGGTGCGATGCTATAGACGCATGACCCAAAACAGATTTTGACACGCAGGCATGCACAAAGGCCACAAAGGGCTGATGCACCCATGCTTGCACCGTAATATTCACAAATGGAAAAACACGCTCCATGCTCTATGCCCGAACCACCATTGCACCAGCCGAGCGGGCGATGAATTTATGGATAGTAGGCCTACCGGAGGCAAAATTCTTGTTCGACATTGAACAGTGGAACACTTCTTCACAGAGACTATGCACATCCGTAGCCTAGTATCGCTATGGCCCAAATGAAGTTGGTGCTCGAGGCCGATCGACCTCGCTATATGCTTGTGCGCCATCACTATGCAGTAGTAGGTCAGATGTCCTTTAGCATGGTAGTCACCTCGTGGGGCTCTAAGCTCTCCGGCCCAGAGGACCTTTCACCCACACAGCTTGACCAGCCCGAGAGGAGCTATGTAAGGTTCATGGGCTAGGTTGCACAAAAAATGGGCAAGATATTGTGGGCGCACAAATGATAATCCGCGAAAGCAAAGGGCCTCTAACCTTTGGTTGGGATATTGTTAGTGCCCCAGCACCCATGTTCAAAGATTTTCTTCTTTGTTGTAAATTTTATTGTTTTTTTTTTTGTGTTTTGTTCTCGCTTTGGGCTTCTTGCCCTTGGTTTGTACTGGCCCCATAACCCGCTTGGGTTCCCGTGGACGTTAAAATTCTATCTATCTATCTATCTATCTATCTATCTATCTATCTATCTATCTATCTATCTATCTATCCATCTATCCATCTTAATAGCAATTTCAGGAGAGGCATTTATATATAAACAACTATATCCCATGTCTAATAAGATCCTATTTTGTGATTGTGTCGTACAAAGTTCTTACGCACATAGAACATGGTAACAATAATTATATCAAACAACACTTGCCCATCACATATTTTCTAGGCTCTAAATTCATGTATACATTTGGTGTGTAAATGTGAATGTTAAGTAGTTAACTAGGCACATGTCCAATAGAGCACATGGAGGAGGTCGTTTATCTACATATTCATGAGTTCATAAAAGTTAGCTACAAATATGGATGTTATCATTGATCCTATTTGAGAAAATCATTTTATATGATGGCTTTCATTCTTCGGTTGGAATTGACATGATTTAATTTTTAAGTTTTACAAGACCATTATCCACTTTCAATCCATTTTTAAGTCTAGGCATTCAAACAAGACCACAATCAAGAAGTAAATAACCTAGAAACTAAGCAACCGACAATAAATATTTTATTATAGGTGCATTGCAATAGACCTACATCTTCCACCACCCTCGACCATATCTTTCACTAATATGCATATAAGCATACACAATATTCCACACATCTTTCAACTCAAGTTTCACACAATTACAAGATTCAAATGACCAAGTTTCTACCACGTTACCACTACCATCAACTTCATTTCACAAGCATCAAAAAATACGATATACTCCATTGGGTGTTTAAATTTGATTGATAGATTTCAAAGGCATGCAAAAAAATTTATGTCTTTGGCAGGATAAAAGGACCTCAAATTCCAACCTTCAAATGCCTTTCAAATGTTCCTAGAGTCTTCACTACATTCCATTCACTTATGCAGTCAATTGTATTTATCCATTCCACACATCATTTATTTTAATGCCCTAAGATCGCCGCACACGTTTCTAGTCATAATATATATAGTTAGATAATTATAGATACATGAATCTCGACCGTTCGTTTGGTCCAAATGGTAGGGAAAAATCCTAGCCCTTGATGTTTTTTTATGGTTTTTCAGGAACTTCATGGTAGGTGTGATGTTTTTTTGGCATTTAATTAATATATATTAGTGATGAGGTGGCAAGGAGGCAAGCTTATGTCCACTGGATCTTTATGGGGGCATGCATGCCCATGCATGAGGGGATGCACCATTATCTCCAGCCGCTGGATCAACGGGGAGGGGAAATCCTAAGCCCTCATTTTCCCGAGAAAGTGCAAGGAAGATCAATGCTGGGGCATTAAATCTACTTAAATGTTAAGTGATGAGGTGGCATTTGAGGTTTTAATAGACCTAGTGAGGTGGCATTGTGAGGTGGCATTGTTATTAGTAAAGTGAATGAGGTGTCAAAGCAACTCGAAAGTATTTTATGCAATTTCTTTGCACAAAAATTAATATGGGAGAGATGAGTGAGGTGGCATGGAGAAGTGGCGATACATTTAAAGGACAGATGAGGTGGCATGTCGGAAATTTTTTTCGTGCAAGATTGCCCCACAAATTTGAATTTTGACGATCAATCAACATTAACTATTAAATTTACGCCTCACGTAATATATGTATTATAACTACACGAGATATTTGCATAATGAATTCCCCGTCCATATCTCGCTATGGCGAAGCAGATAGTCATTTCTCGCTAGGCGATGGTTGTATGACTCGAGAAGGAGGGCGGTTGTTTGAGCGCATATATCATATATCCGAGGCGCAACTACCGAATGATATGATCCGTGAGTTGCAACTAGCCCGCATTGTGCACTTTTGATTTAGTTTAGGTCCTGGCCAGAGTGTTTCGTGGCTAGAATGTGTTACAATTCCAAATTTCATTCGCAAATGGCTATGGTGGAAACAAGAGGCGTAAGCTGCTAACAACTTTTCATCTAGGTACGCATCCGCACGCGCACTGAGGCAGCCCCCGCCTCGATCGTAAGCTTCAGCTCAATCCCCACCATTTCGTGATAGAGCCTCTCAGACAATGCATATCAATGCAAATTTTAGCCCCCGCTCCCTATATGCAAATTCGCTTCAAAGATAAATTGATCTTGCCGCCGCTTTGCCGCGCATGCTCAAAATTGAGCTCCATGCTCGGGCGATGGCGCCATCTTCTAATTGCTCAATTGCAAATCTATGGCTTAGAGGACCCATAAAATTATTTCGCAGCAGCTTTTGAAAACTCAGATTGCCATCGCTGGTTTTTAACTCGCACCAAATGCTTAAATCCGGATGGAAGAGGCCATATGTTGATCACCGCTATGCCCCCGGGCCGTTTCGCCTCAGGCCGCCCTGATATGCCTTGTTGTTTCTTCTAAGGCCACCAATCTTAAACCAGACTTAGCTTCATGCCTCAAAGAATTGGTTAAGTTACCGCTTCACAAAACCAAGCACCAAGCTACTTAGACAGCCTTCCAAGGAGAATTGTGCTTCCTCGCTATCACGAATAAATACTAGCAGATTGAGTCAAACCAGCTAGCAACCTCCCCGTGATGACACCAACTAGAATTCCAGCAGCTTGACCTTATAGCTATCAAATACGCTTGAAGCCACAATTCATTAAACCGACTCATCCACCCCTTTGAGAATCGCCCATTTCAAGTTTTGCCAAATTGAGCTTAAGTGAATAAGCTCAAATCACTGAGTAATTCGGCCTCGGCCGGTTTCCATAAATGGCCGCGAATGCCGGCCATTTATCGGGCCGTGGAGCCTAAAAATTGAAGCTCTATACTTTTTTACGCATGGAGCCCATTCGGTGCTCTCAAAGTTAAGCATCGATTTGAGCTTAAGTGATTAAGCTCAAATCACCGAGTGATTCCTCCTGGCTTGCTTCCATAAATGGGCAAGTAAACGCTCGCCATTTACTAAAGCAATGAAGCCTCAGAAATTGCAAGCTCCCTACTTTTTACTGCATGGAAACCATTCACGTAATGCACATGAAGCCAAGGGGAGTCAAGATACATTTGGAGTATAAACCATGTGAGTGGGCTTAAAAGGGTTTTTTTTTCTAGTCTTGGTGTAATGATACTAGCTTAATTTAAAAATACTCCAAATTGTTATTGCCTCAGAAACCATTCACGTAATGCACATGAAGCCAAGGGGGAGTCAAGATACATTTGGAGTATAAACCATGTGAGTGGGCTTAAAAGGGTTTTTTTTAGTCTTGGTGTAATGATACTAGCTTAATTTTAAAATACTCCAAATTGTTATTTTTTTTTGTAAGAAATACTCAAAGGGATCATATATGCTACAAGATAGGGTTCTACAAGATATATAAAACAGCCTTTTTTAAGTTGATATTATTAATATTTTATATTCTAGTATGTAAAAGTACTCCAAGGGGTATATTTTGGGGAAAAAAAGCTGGTTAGTATGATAAGGGTTTTCAGTCTAGATATGGAGTATGATAAGGGTCTTCCTCCCACTGAACGCACATGGCATATGCATATTATATATAGGTGACTCCCCCTGCATGAAGCACATACACCTTGAAAATTACATGCATATAAGCAAAGGAACTAAGGGTTACACACAAATGAAGTACACATAACACTTACAAATATCTTTGGGCTTACACAAAAGCTTACATACACAATTGGAAGCTTATACACTTTAGCCTTACATTCAAGCTTACATACATACTTTGGGCTTACATTGAAGCTTCTATTGCAATGTAAGGTTGCTCATTGCAACCTTGCAATGAAAAAAAAAAAAAAAAAAATGTGGGAATTGAATGAGTCCCAATTTAATGCAATGTGGCTTTGCCACCTATATATATTTCACTATTTCACTATTTTGGGAGTCAAGCAGTTTTCAAACTCCACGAACCTAAGAGAATAATGCTCCTAGAAGATGTAACTTTACATTCTCATGGACTTGTGCCCGTGAAGATGTTAAAGAGCTCACATCTTTACGAGCATGTGCCCGTGAAGATGTGATGTGCGCCTAAGCTAAGAGGAAGAATCTTGGGGTTTGCAAGGGCATGAACCCATGTTTCCTTTATGCTTGTACAAGGTCCATATGGCCCGTGGATAGGTTCTCAGACGTTTTTGGCTAGAATTTATATAAAAAGCCCAAAAACGTATTTTTCATGTTTTATACGTTTTTTTGGGAGTATTATACGCTGGTCGAAAAAACCCTGCTACGGACGATGTTCCATTAAATGCGGAAGCCGTGATACAAATAAATTATAGCAAAGTAAACCATATGCGAAGCAAATGATGCGTCCGCTGGCGAGGCATCTTGGCGTCCGCGCTGGTTGGTGATTGCGACGCCAGAAGGAATAAACGCTGCCCGCATCTTTAAGGCCCCGCAAGGTGAGTAGGTCGCGGCAGCATGAAGACTGTTGCGGCCACATGTTAGGGTATAAGCGGCAGCTCGACGGTTTATAAAAAGAAGCGGACGCAAAGAGAGGGGTTGCCTCATCCAAAACGGTGAGCGCCACCCCTCTTCCCTTTTTTTTTTCTTAAGTATTTTTAGAAAATAGTAGGTAGTGTCTTAGGGTCCGGGGGCTCTGGGCCGGCCTCGCCGCAAGATACGCGCGAGGAAACCCCGCGGTGCCGCGGGCGGGTGCGAAAGACCTCTCGAGTCCGAGGGCCAGGGGTCGCGTTGTCGTGGGGTAGGGTCCACGCTGCCTGGCATTAGCCGTGAGTTCACTCCGGTAGTGTTGTATGGTGTGTGGATTTTTCTCCTCGATGATGCTGCGAGAGAGCTTGCCCGAAGCTTGCTCTTGTCCCTTATTGATATTGTTGACGAACGTCCAGTGTTGAGACGGGGATGGGAGCAACCAAAGGCAAACACTCGATTGACAGATGGACTTGGCTTTAGTAGGCAGCCCTAGAAAAGTAAGGTTGCACCGTTGCAGCATGTGATGGGGCTTGGTCAGATCAGGTTATCGTCTAAGTTAATTAAACCATTTAAACCAAAGGCCATTAGAAACCAAAGGACATTAACAATCAGCAATAATATGTAGTGTTGTGTCAGCTTTTGAATCGGCAACAATTAAATACATCAAATAATAAACTTTTTTGAATCGGTAATACTAAATAAACCAAATAATAAACATTAAATACAAATAACGGAATAACGCCTGATGCCGACTAAGCTTTATTGGAACCGCCGCCGCGGATCGACGTTAGCTGGGATCGACGCGAACATTTTGAACTTCGCTTCACCGCCGACTACATCCTTATAGATGAATGAGTTGAATTATCAAGATTTCATCTTTTTTTCTCCTTTGAGTAATGGTGTTTAGATATTGTCTAAGCCCCATTGCTCAAAGAAGGGGGAAAGTCGGATTGGGAAATCATGATGATTTAGCTCAAAATTATAGGATCCTGACGACGTGGCTTCGTGTGCCTTATGAAACTTCGTCTTCGCCGAAGTTGACGCCGATGGTAACTGTCTATACTTTGCTTGGGTAGTTGATCGCCGGGTGGTCAAGCTTGAACACATTAACACAGATGGTCTTTACAAGTGGAACTTTCTCGCTCCTGAATAGCATTCGTGTTATGTGTTATAAGCTTGACCATGCGGCGATCGATAAACCAAGCAAATTATAGACATTTACTTTCATAGGCCAGATTGTTATGCATGAATGAGTTGAACTATCAAGATTTCCTCATCTTTTTTTTCTCCTCTTTGAGTAATGGTGTTTAGATATTGTCTAAGCCCCATTGCTCAAAGAAGGGGGAAAGTCGGATTGGGAAATTATGATGATTTAGCTCAAAAGTATGATGATCAGTCCACAAATATAGAGGGATGCAAAGTTTCCTAAGCTACACGGCAACTCAATAGGTGAACCATCGTGAATTTCCCCGCTTTTTTTTCCCTACTTTTGAACAATGGTGTTTAGGATACTCCCTAAGCTTCATTGTCCAAAGACCTACGAAAAGAAAGATTGGGAATTCATTATGGGTTACTTGAAGCACCGGGTTCAAAAGCATTAGCTATACAAGAAGATGAGACGAGGCATCGTGGATTTCCCAGCTTCTTCCTCCTTCTCATTCTTTTTGGTAATGGTGCTTAGCTATTGACTAAGCTCCATTGCTCAAAGAGGGGGGGAAGGCGGAATTGGGAAGTCATGATGCCTTAGCTCGTGAGTATAGTGATCACACGGGAGTCACGCGAAGGAACTACTAAGTTTGAAACTAATAAGTCTGGCTTCGGAATGGAAGCACTCAGGTTGCCTTGTCTAGGTGCTTGCGCTTCGCCGATGACTCTTAAGCAAGGAAATGGCATTGGATACTCTTTTTAAGAAGTTGCTCAACTTCTTAGAACGAGCAACATTTTCTCCCATGCCATTTCTCGAAGTCAAGATCATCTACGAGCACGTGCACTGGTAAGCCAACAACCAGTTGCTTCCATTCCGACCAACCCTATAATTAAGAATACCTTTCTAATAATAATAGTTGGACCCTTCACGAACATTGAACATGAAACATTGTGAACAAGTAACGTGGATATGCGAGCGAGACAAAAACTTTTTTTATTGAAAGTTCAACAAGGATTACAGTGGTTTGAAGCTATTCATTTCGAACGACAAAAAGTATCTTTCATCAAATGTACAACGATGATTACATATATTTTTCATTGCTTTCTCAGGCAACATCTTCATCGCGGATCACTTTCATCCGCTTCCTCGCCCTCTTCCACATGATGGCCTAAGTTCAACCTTCTATGGCCTTTGCCCTTACCAAGAGCTTGTCCCTGAGGTGGTCTTTCTAGCACGCTGTCGATTTGGCATTGAGAGTCCATTGATCCCCCACGCAAGGTCCTCGCATGGGACCGCCAGATTGCTTGGGCCCGCTTATCCGAATCGGATTCCTCGCCTCCCTCGCTATCGCCCCGACTCGCCGCCCGAGAACATGTTTGAGCAACTTCATCTTCGACGCCGACAAAATGCATGCTTTGAATGTCTTCATCAACGACGCCGCCGCGCATTCACCGCAAGTAGCTCGCCTTTGCCGCCTTCGGCGGTGTCCTCTTCCACCTCCGAAGTCAAGGCTTATGAAAGGAAATTGTAGTTTCTCAATTCGATTGACCACTATTGCGATTCAAAAGCCGCCAGCTTGGAGAAGTTATATACAAGTTTATCGGCCTTTTTATATACTCTTGCACTTGTGTCCTTTCGCTTCCGCTTTGCTTCCAACCTTCTCAATGCATCTTTGCGGATTTCCTGCGGGGCCTGACATGCTGATGTGCCGTCGGTTTTGTCTCCTTTTTTCGGTGCTTCACCTATTATGTGTGCGCGAATCCGTGTAGCACTTCCAGTCGAGACATGCCCACAAAACTTACATGCCCACTGTCCACCCCCTATCTTATCAACAAATTCCCACTCGATCCCTAGTTTTCTTCCCCCACGTGATACTCCCTTTGCTTGTGCTTGCTTCAAGCTGCCTCTCATTGCCCCCGCACGAGATGTGCCAGCACCACTTGCATCGCCCATCGCAACAACTTCTGAATGCAAACCTTAAACCAAAGCTCGCAATTAGTGATCCCAACGCCACTACAACTAGCAAAGGAGAGACCTCACTTTGTTACGAATCGGGCGCTAGGTTCGTGGATCAAAATCTGAAATCAACCGTAGACTAGTGTGTATAGGCGAGGAGCAGCCACTCGCTGATGTCACAATCGCCTTTGATCGGGCTAACCGACAAAACTCCTAGTGATCCCATGGCCACTACAACTAGCAAAGGAGTGGCCTCACTCTTGCTAAGTATTGACCTTAGGTTCCCGTACTCAAAGGTTGCACCAGAGGAAGACCATTCCCAAGGAGTTCTAAACTGCACTTGGTAGTCTACACTTTGTAGCAAGAAAACTATGAAAAAATGAGGTTCTTTTATAATAAAAATCATGCCGCAAAGATGGTTAAGGATATGCTTAAGCATGTGAAGCCGAGCGCCGCGATGTTAGCCCTCATGCTTCCGCAAATAAGGTAGGACACATATGTCCGCCCGCACGACGATGGTGGGGCATCCGCGAAAATACAAATGGCGGCCCGCGATATCCGGCGTCGCTATTTACGACAGTCCCACCTTTTGTCAGGCAAACGGGCTTGCCGCTTAAGGGGCATGTAGGCGCCCCGCGAAGATGCATGATGCGTCCGCTGCGATCATATACAAGCGACGATAGATGCGCCCTCGCCCTTAGCAACCGCCGCGAAAATATACGCCACAAGAACTACGCGCGCATGATTCCGCCATTTTTCGACAACTTTTCGATCACCAAAAGTTATTTTCACGTATAAAACGCGTTTTTTTCAAAAAATGGCCTACGTATAAAACGATTCATACGTTTTTCGTATAATACGTATCATACTTCGACCCTATCCTTGATATGGCCATGGGGCATGTAAATAATATACCCAGGGCCATTTGGGCCATTAAATTAATTTAATGGCTGGGATTGAGTACCTTGATGTGGACCGTTGAAAAAAAAATGCCTTCTATAGCACGGTTTTCTCTTCCTCGCTCAAAAAAAAACAGTCCATAGCTACAAGATCTCGGGGTCTTTGAAGCAAGCCACGGATTTGGCATAGCAGAAAGCAAGCAGAAAGCCACGGATTTGGCATAGCAGACAGCAAGCCACAGATTTGAAAGCATAGCCACGGATTTGGCATAGCAGAAAGCAAGCCACGGTCGAGGTGTTTGCCCTCTTTGTCTTAGAGATCGGCTGCAAGGATCTCATCCACAAGCAAGACATCTTCCGGAACTACAAAATTTCTACAAAGGTCTTGTGCCTGCCTTCATAATAAGAAACTCGATCACTGGGCCAAAATAGAGTTTGAGAATTCAAAAACGGAACATCTGATGGAACTAAATCACTCCACCGGTGCTTAAGCAGCACATCCTCCATAGATGCTGAACTCCCCAGGCTCCGGCTTCGCTACAGACTCCTCTGGATGCCAAACCCCATATCGTCCGAGCCACCGAGAACTCCCTTCAGCTGCTTCGAGCTGCCCAGAAATTCCAATATCATCATGGCTTATTTTTCTGAGAGTCTTGCTGAACTCAACCGGGGACCTGTTGGAGGGACCTGCTTCATCTGTGCCGTCTGATATTGCTCTGAAATAAGAGGGATTACACGAAGAAGGCTTCCAATATCCTGAAAGGTGCTTATCACTCTCTTCTACTGCTTTTTTAAAATTCTCAATATCCCGCCTCCTAGATAGTTTACGCCACCGCTTTTTGTCGAATCCACGCTTCGACTCTCAAAAACCGGCCCACGGCTCGGGTAAAGAAGCTAGTGTCTAAACCGAGGTGATGCCCAACCAAAGACCCAAAATGTGGGTCACCGGATCTATTCTATTGGGCCAATCACCGGGCATATTATCGAAGAAGCAAACCATCTCTTCTGGCCATTAGAAGGCCCTTCCTTTTCGGCCTCTCTTTGTACATAAATCGCAAAACCAGATTCCGTCCCACGGAATTTCTAGCAACAGCGGCATCGATTTCATCTAAAGATCTCCTAGCTGCAAGAATCTCATCCACAAGCAAGACATCTTCCGGAACTACAAAATTTCTACAAAGGGGGCAAGTGGATCGGGCAAAAGCCATGTATCGACACAACTTACATGGAAAGCATGCAGAAGCCTTAGATTCTCGTCTGGTTGCATTTAGGCAGAAGCATGCTTGCATTTAGGCAGAGGCAAACGGCGCATTCAAGTCCGTCCTTCAGGCCCTGAAGGGACGAAAAAGAAAACGTAGGCAGAGCTTCTATTACGGATTCTAATGCTGAAGATGCCCTGCCTCAAATACTCCTCCGGGCCACACGAAGCAGATGTAATCCAGGAACTGGGATAAGGCAAATCCTGGAGAGGCTGCCGGATTGGAGCAGAGCTCAAATCTAAACCTAAAAGGGCATAAGCTCCAGCACAAAGGGAAGATCGAAAGAATAGGAAGAATATGCAGCCGATTTGTAAATTTCATCTGACCAAATTTAGTGCAGCTCCCACTTTGGATTTGGTGTACCGATGGATGCAAAGAGAAAAATCCCCCTCAGAATCCGGATCCTATGGGCTTTAAATAGACCGAAACCATTGAATCAGGCCATTTCGGCCCCAATCGATCATCAACAGGGGGATTTCATGTAGTTCCCGCCCGGACTTGCAGCTAATCAGGCTCCACCATCGATTCAGCAGAAAATGTTCCCATAGCAAGCCACAACCAACCAATGCCATCGGTTTAGGTGAGAAATCTCCACCATTCTTTTCGGGGGGTAATTTGAAATTCGAACTTAGCATTTTAGGTGGGAGATTCGAAATTCAAACTTCCTTTTTGAAGTTCTTGCAAGTTAAAAAGGAATTTTTTTTTAAGCTGATTGAGCCGGTTGAAGACCGGGCGTCCAAGAGCTTTCCAGGGGTTGAAGAATTCTAGAGATTTCGTCCAGACCACAAGTTTACTATTTGATTTTAAAAAGGTCAGAGTTCGATGTTAGCATTGTTCTGAGATGCTTAAGTGCATTTTTGGATCTAAATCATTAGGAATATATATTTCTAGAGAGTTTTAGTCTCCATTTTGTTGTGATCCTTCGAGCTAAGTTCTTACACCTTACACCTTCCCCTTGTGATCCTTACATATAGGTATAAAATGCATGCTATGCTCAATATGTATAACTATTTTCAGGGCATGTATTTAACTAACATATATTTGTTTAAGTAATGTGTATGCTTACTAATGTCAATAGTGTTAGGTTCTAGAGGAAATTACTAATAATACATACATTCAACTTAGCTCTTACAAGCTAGTCACTTATTTAGCTTGATTCACTTTTGCATATGGTTAGCAAACTGGTCAATAGACCTCGCGGAGATGCCCCGCTTAGCTTTTTGGCGCATGTGCCCGTGAAGATGCTAGCTTGCCTCTTTGGCGCATGTGCCCGAAGATGCTAGCTTGCTTTGGCGGCATGTGCCCGTGAAGATGCTAGCTTGCCTCTTTGCGCATGTGCCCAGAAGATGCTAGCTTGTTTTTTAAGGCATGTGCCCGTAAAGATGCTAGCTTGCCTCTTTGCGGGCATGTGCCCGTAAAGATGCTAGCTTGCTTCTTTGGGGAAGCTGATAATTATTTATTTGTTCAGTTGTCTATGTTGTTCAGTTTATTTTTTTTCCAGATAATCAACACTGCTCACCGGTTTTCCAGTTTTCCAGTGATTCGCTTGATGATTATCTGGAAAAAAAATTTTGTTGTCTGGAAAAAAAATTATTGTGATCTGAAAAAATATTGCGATCTGACTGGTTTCAATCTAGTGTCTTGTATATTACGTGTATGGAATTGAGTAAACCAATTTAGTATTGTGCCCTTATTTGTAAAGTTTCATCAATATCAATGTAATATCACATCTTCACATGCAGTCCAAATGCATGTGTTTGTGGGTCGTGACGAACGCCGATTTGCATGATTATTAGAAAAATTAACTCGCAAAATTTCACATATCCATGTGCAAACGATGCCCTCCATGACACTGTTCATCCACGGGATTCCTTGAATCAGGCCAAAAAAACAGCTTAAAATTTGTCTATATCATTGAAACCCAAAAGTCCGCCCCAAAAAAGTGAGAATTGAATGAGTCCCAGTTTAATGAAATGTGGCTTTTTGGGCTTTTTTTTTATGGTTTTGCATTACTGTTATTATAGTTTGATTCAACCCAAAAAAAAAGAATAAGTGTAGAAAAAGAAAACCTTTCAAGACATGTCTAGTGTTTAAATATGATTGTTTTTCCGGGCTTCATATGTATGCATATAATATGTTTAGACAGATTGAAGCTCATCATTATTGTGGACACCTGAATGAATGAGGAGGTTAGACAATGTATATTACAATGTGTAATATGCTTAAAGAAAACCCATGTTCAATATGAGACAACAATATAGGTTCAGTCCCCTAGTTCTCATTCATACCCATGTAAATTGAAGCACATAAGTCAATCTAAAGGAGTTCATTCCTACACTATAGGCGTTCATTCCAATAGTTGATTCTACAAAAATAAAGAGTCGTATTAAAAACCAAAGCGGTCATTGGTTTGGTTAAGCATTCGCAATTGGTTTGGTTAAGCATTGGTTTAAGCAAAAACGAAGAGTCATTGTATTAAATACCAAGGTGGTCATTGACTTTCATACTAACGTGGTTATTTGCTTCATCGTAGGTTGCAATGGTATTGAACATAGAAACAAAGTTATAGCTCTTATAAAACAAATGAAGAAATGTCTAAATTCTCATACCTTCTCAGGTTGGTTATGTGGATTTAGATTGCTTATGGCCCATGGCAATGGCCATTGCTTTTTGGGTTGACCCTGGGGCAAACCTTCGTTTAGGTGGGCTGTTGGGAATATGCCATGGACATTCCCATGACTGATCAAATTATACTCTCGGTCATTTCAACCGAGAGCAACCGGTTTGTGTGCGCATTCGAAGTGGATGCAACTCTTCAGCGGGCCACGGATTATCCGATAGCAAGATAGAAATGAGCTGGATTCTTCAAGATCTTCGATGAGAATCAAGCAATCCAGAAGGAGCCGTTGTAAGTTGTCTTTGTTTACGGCACTCTGAAAAGAACGGCACAGACCAAATCCAGGTTTCCTCTTGTCTGCCGCCCTTCCAGGTACCATTTCTTCTTGATTTTCCAGGAAAAGGGTATAATGTGTTTGGGGAAGGCTAGATGAGCTTAGAAGGGCTTTCGAAAGGACACTATGAAAGGAGACAGATCCAGCTTTTTAAATCCTTTCCATTAAATTCTTCCCTTCAAAGTAGATTCACTATGGATATCTCTGGTATAAATGCAGAGGCATATTTTACAGCTTCCCACTACTCTACTGCACTTGCCAAAGCAGAGTACTTAGAATCTTACAATGAAAAACAAGCTGCAGATTATGTCCGAAGAAAGGAGAGGCTAAGCAACCTTACAATGACAATGACAGAAGTGGGGATTTTGAGCTGAAGAATGAGGAGCTGCTTGGTTTCGAATTATCCGACTGTGATTATGGCTCGGAGGATTTGACTTTAACCATGAACAGTTCGAGGAAGAATGCAGAAACCCAGATGATGTTATAGTTTCTCTTGATCGTAGTTTTATGACTGTGGTATCTGCTTCACACCTGGAAACGCCAAAAGATGATTCAGTTTCGCTTTTCCTCTGATTTGGAAGCTCAACAACAACAAAGACTGGTGAGTAGGCAAAATTAGGGCAAAAAGGAGGACGAAAAGAACATGGACTAATCAGAAGAGCATTCAAAGAATGCTGGGCTTGAAAAATGCTACAAATGGTCTTCCAAATAAGCAGATTTAGAAGAAGGAGAGCTTGTCGACTTTGCTGTTATGGTGATCCTCTTTATCATGGCCTGCAGTTTCTGTTTCCATGCCCATGTGCTGCTAATTGGGAATCTTTATTGTTATTTGTCAAGTCCCAGTCCCAAGATCTTCCCTTGTCATACTACTTTTTTGCATTTGCAGTCTTGCCTTTCTCATGAGAGATATCCGAAGACTTTTTTGTTAAATGGATCCTACCTTTTAACGTCTGCCAACTTCACCATGTAGGTGTAACACTGTGAGCTAGGTTTTTCCGATGCACCAGCATTGAAACATGTGGTGCATGCTGCTAGGTAATCATTGGGGTTATCTTGCTAGTGCTGCTATTTTATGACACCTAATGTATGTGATTGTTTAAAGAAGACCGGTTGCAGGACACATTTATCTCATGGAAGGATCTTCGAGTAGGATGCTTTTGCTTGAGAAGATGTCCTAGGGAACACTGCTACTCTGTTATTGAAGAAGTGATCACCAATCACCAGTTTGGAACTTAGTTTCTTATCTAAAAAGCCTTAGTTGACCTCAGTATTTCTATAAAGAGGCAAATTAGAGTTTATGCTCTCTTCGGGATAAACATGGTGGTGCAATTTGATGTCGTTAGCAAAACAAATGACAGTGGTTGACATTGGATTTATTTAGCGCATACACAGCCTTAGATTTCCTTTTCTTTGTTTCCTTTTGCGATGAGAAAGTAAAATAGTCCCCTTGGTTGGGTGGGATATTAAAGTTAAGTAAACATCCAGTTGTAGTACTCATGTATTCACTTGGCGATGCCGAAAACAGCCTGAACCTCATTATGAAGCAGTAGTGAATGTGGATGCCAAAGAGGATAGTGACCTTCACCAAGACAAGAAAAGAAAACCTTGCCATCTTGCTGAAAGAAAGCACACCTCAGGAACAGTGAAGACCAAAGCACATAAACAAGGAAAAGACCAAACACCGAAGTCTCTGGTACATCAACGATCCAAGCATTCAAGGTAGATTATGAAATTTTAGCACGCCGCTTTTTACATCCGAGTCAGATTAAAGGTTTCTGTTCCTGTTCATTATTTCCGAAATACTAATGATGTTGTTACAACAAGAGAAGGCTTAGATGAGCATTTTGGGGTTCTTACAAAGGTTAGAAATGGTATGTGAAATCTTTACCACTTAAATGTCAATAAAAAGGTTGCATGTTTTTGTTTCCTTTCTGGTTGAACTTACAATAGGTTTTAATGTTGAGTTTTGGCTATCTTTGTCCACTGGATGTTGTTCTTGGTATTCTTTGTAGTAAAAATGGGATTTCCATTAAGCCAAAAGGGGCAGTAATGATTGACTTCGGATTTATACTCAAGCAGTAATGGTTCATTTGACTAATTTTCTGTGTTCAAAAAGATTGCAAAATTAAATTATTATTTAATGCCGGTAGGTTATATCAGGTCAGACATATTGTATCTTGTTTCTCCGGCCCTGTCTGACTAGACATTGAATGGCAACAACAAGTGGTTGGTAGTAGTTAATATGGTTTTCCTCTTTGCTCTTGTTACAGGTGCCAGAAATTTGAGTGGAGGATACACCTATCTTGCTCCTATCTTGCTTTCAAAAGCTCCTAACATTAGACAACCTGGAAGACCGTTGTCACCATTCAAACTGCGGGCAAATGTTCCTTTTCGGCCTGTGCTTCATGGCTTTGATCCTCCGCTAGGGACGATGAAGGCAGCAGTAGGTGTCCACAGTTATTACATTTTATGTTTGTTCTAAGCTTGATAACAACCCCTGCTACCTCTGCACAGGAAAACATCTCAAGGACTCGTCAAACTCTACATTTGACACAATTGGGTTTTCAAGGTCATCGATAGCCATGCCTTGTGTCCGTCCCCTGGCTGGACTTGAGTTTTCAACTCCAGTTCCCATGCATGTACACAACATGCGTTCAAATACGAGTTGGCTCTCAAATTCGCTTTGTCACAAGTGTTAACCATACATCAAGAGAACAAGGGAATAGTCCCATGCTTGAACTAAATGCTGGTCCTGACAGGTATATTCCATGGCAGATAAGACCTATGCTACCTGTCAATCCAAGTGATCTACGGCATGTGAGATGCAGAAATAGAAAAGCTTCATGTGGGCTGTTGCCTGCACGAGCAATGAATCCATCAATATCCAGCCAGCAATTTGCAAAGTTAATTACATCCAATGCATGTGAATCAAGAAAGGAAACCTTACCATCCGGGAATGAGCTGTTTTAACCAAGGCATAATCCAATGACTGCCATTAATAAGGTTACCGGTGATCGGAAGTTTGCTAACTACAGAACAACAGTCCTCATCAACTGCTCCAACTTTGACCACCAGCACAGCCAATGTTATTCACCTAGGTGGGCCTGTATAAAAAGAGTAGGTAAGTATTATGATGTTGGTCTACACTATATTCTGCCTATGAATTTTCTCGACGGAAATATGCCACCTAATAGGGTGCTGACAAAGGGGTGGTCTGAATGAAGATATGCCGATGTCAAGTGTCGAGGTGTTTGAAAGACAAGGAAAAATAATGGTAATAGTATTCATTAGCAAATGTAAAATGAGAACATGTGCATATGTGGGCAGCCGCATGTGGGAGTATCTTGATACTATCATCCGCGACTTGTTACTTAATACATTCTAATAGTTAGAATGTTAGAAAATCCAGACTTTTATAAACAACCATGGCACTAGAATTAGCTACTCTATCAATATGCCAATCATAGTACCATAAATATAGAATTAGCTACTCTATTATTGGTCAACTATGTTTGGAGGAGTTCGTGAGAATAGATGATGCTAATCTTAGTCCGGTCTATTAAAGGAGCCAGAGCTAATAATAGTTGTACCTGATGAGAATAGATCCCGCAGTTTAAAAAGACATATCCGGGAGAACAAGGAGGATGGTTGGTGGTCTTATGAGAGTGTGCTCAAGAGATTAGCATCAAGTTCGTGGGAGGAACTAGCGCGAGTTTGAAGACTCGGCGTTACTTTCCCTCGCTGGAAGTGCTAGTTCCGTGGTCTCGGGCGGTTTGACTATATCTCATACCCCTCGTTGTATTTACTTTTCTCTTTAATAAAGATCTCTCTCGTGGATTGTGTCCCCAATTCCTCTTCCACTATTTGCTTTTTAGCCTAAACCGCAATGCTGGTGAACCCAACGTGAATCCTTGCGGAAAGCGGATATGGCGAAGAAAGCAAAGGCTCCGAAGCACGAGATTGCAGAGGAGGTTGAAGAGGAAGATGTGGAGGAAGTTCCGTCGGAGGAAGATGTTTCTGCGGGTGAAGAAGACGTCCCTCCTGAGGAGGATAATGTTGATAATGATGAGATGCCGAAGAAACAACTTGCCAAAGTTTTTGATCGTGCTGGAACACTAATGAGGAGGGCAGCAAAGAAAAAGTCGCGAGACAAGGGACTCGCTTGGTCGATGAAGCAAAATGAGTTATTACAGAAACTTTTGTTACAGAAGATGGAGCAGCCCAATGGTGATGGTGTAGGAGCTGGAGCCGTAGTTGAGAAGAAGCCTAAGGATCCAAAAGTGGAGTTGGATTACTTTTATGGGAAACGCGATGGGGCATCCTTACTTCGATGGATGGCCAAGATGGAGAGTTTCTTTGCGGAACATGAATACTCAGACAAGCGGAAACTTTATTGGGCAAGGGCTCAATTGAAAGGTGATACGATTCTATGGTGGCAGCAGAAGGTGGATGCGGCGAATGCAGCAAATAAGCCCATTGAAACTTGGGCCAGAATGAAAAAACTCATGAAATCAGAGTTTATGCCTGACAATTACAAGGATTTTGTGCAGAGCAAAGTATGGATGATGAAGCAAAATAAGGTCGATGAGACCAGATGATTTCACAAATAGATTTAACACTTTGTTGAGTCAAATGACAGGATTAACGAAGAGAGAGATCAAGACCCGGTTCATTGGTGCTCTCAAATACCGCTACTCACACATGTTGAAGTTATGCCGGCCCCGAACTTTGCAACATGCACGTACAGCTGCATTGGAAATGGAGAAGGATGAGGCTGCTCGAGGTTCAAACTCTAGGCAAAATGGCTACATCGCCAAAGAAAGACGGCGGTTTCAACCCCAATGCGCGCAACACCGGGATCTAGTTCGTGATCGTAATGGTCCCGTAAGATCCAGATTTGATCGATTGGGTAAGCGCCACGCACCTTTGAAGCTGATGCATGCTACCAATGTGGCCGTCAAGGTCACTATGCTCGTGATTGTCGCATTGGTAAGCGGGGGCGAAGTAGCCGTGATAGCCATCATGGTGGACGTGCTGACAAGGGAGGTGATGGTAAGGAAAAAGTCAATGCTGGCACAACAGAAATCTCAGGGGATGCCGATGATCATGATCTGCTGTTATTTGATGGACATATTGGTGAGACTCATGTAATTGTGCAGCTGGACAATGGTGCCTCGCATGATCTCATTTCTTTAGATCTTGTTCAACGCTTGAAATTACCTACTGTTCGTTTTCCTAATCGTACAGTGGCAGGCATTTGCTCTAACATGTTTGGATCTTGTGAAGCAAAAGTGTTACAGCAGAGATTTGCAATCGGCGATTATGTCACAAATCGTGATCTTATGGTGGTTCCAGATTTGAGGAAAGTAGACATTGTACTTGGAATCCCATGGTGGAGACAAATTGACCCTAAGGTGAACTATAAGACTTTGGAAGTTAATGTTGATGGAGTAACCTTCACATGTATAAAATCTTCAAATCCTGCTATTATGGTTAGTCATGCTGCTTTTAAGCGATGTGTACGCCGTGAGCCCATAGGAGTTTATCTTGTCTATATTTTTCCTCATGAGCAAACTACTGCTGTTACTAATGATTTGGATCGTGCTCGTTTGCAATTTCTTAATACGTATGAGGACTTGTTTAAGGATGATGTGGTGGAGATGCCACCTGATAGGCCGGAGAATCATCGCATTGAGTTGGTTCCAGGGACTGAACCAATAGTGAAACATCCCTACCGAATGTCACCAGCTATGCTTGATGAGGTTCGTAAGGCGCGTGATTTGCTGGATCGTGGTTTGATCCGGGAAAGTAGCTCACCTTATGGAGCACCCGTTCTTTTGGTTAACAAAAAAGATGGTTCTTTTCGTATGTGTATTGATTACAGGGCTCTCAATAAGTTTACAATCAAGAATAAGTACCCTATTCCACGAGTGGATGACTTGTTGGATCAGCTAAAGGGCGTCACTATCTTCAGTAAGATAGATTTAAAATCTGGGTATCATCAGGTTCGTGTGCATGAACCAGACATTCATAAAACAGCCTTTTCGCGACACCTCATGGTCATTATGAATTTTAGTAATGCCTTTGATTAACTAACGACCGCAACTTTTTGTCGCATGATGAGTAGAGTTTTGAGACTCTTTTTGGGCAAGTTTGTTGTGGTCTTTCCGATGATATTCCTCGCTTACAGCAGAATGAGGCTTAGCACATGGATCACTTACGCCAAGTCTTGAACACATTGGCGCGGATCAAAAGTTTCAGCTTAAACCGTAAGAAAAGCTTTTTCTTTCAAACTCAAATTGAGTATCTTGGGCATGTAGTTTCGAAAAGGTATTCAAAGCTGATCCCCGCAGTGCGCGCCGAGGGAAACTTGGCCGCCCACGTAATGTGACCGAGGTAATGCCTTTTGGGCCTTTGTAGCTATTATAGACGATTTGTCCGCATTTTGCCTCGGGCGCTGTTCTTAACAAGTTTGTTGAAGCATGATACACCCTTTCATTGGGGACGCTTCGCGCGGGCTTTTCAATCTTTGAAGCTAAGCCTTATCACCACACCTGTTTTGCAATTGCCGGATTTTTCTAAGAAATACTTTGTTTGCTGTACTGATGCCAGTGGCTCTTCTATAGGAGCAGTGTTAGAACAGGATGGGCATCCTATTGCTTTTGAGAGCCGTAAGCTTACTGCTGCAGAATTAAAGTATACTGTCTATGAAAAGGAACTTTTGGCCATTGTGCATGCTTTAAAAATTTGGAAACATTACCTCATGGGCTCTGATTTTCAAATTAAAACAGATCAGCAAAGCATTCAATTTTTATTGACACAAGCTTCTGCCAGTCCACGACAAGTTAAATGGGCTGAGTTGTTACAACGTTTTGGTATTGATACTAATGCTATTCAATATATGCCGTGCCCGTAATAAAGTTGCCGATGCTCTCACCGCAGATGTCATTCGGGATGACATTATTCAGTGAATAATTTTTCCTTTATGGAACGCATTTGAAGCAATGAAGGGTATGTATGAGCACGATGAGGAATTTGGGAGTGTATATGGATTAATTTGCATGAAAATCAGCAACGTGTGATTGATAATTTCTATTTACGCAAGGGGTATTTGTTTTTCAAAGATTGTCTTTGTGTGACTCCACAATTCAGGGAGCTGGTTCTGCGTGAATGCCATGAGGTTCCAATAGCAGGTCACAGGGGTATCTTTAACACTCATGATTTGGTTTCAAAGTATTTCTATTGGAAAACTATTAGAAAAGATGTTCTTGCATTTGTGGAAAAATGTCTTGTGTGTCAGAAAACTAAAGATTCTCATGCCAAGGTACCAGGGCTATTGATGGCACTAAGCATTCCAGAAAAACCTTTTCAAAGATATCAAGATGGATTTTGTCGTTTCCACCCGAGCGCATAAGGTAATGATCAGGTTTGGACCATTGTGGATCGGTTGAGTAAGTATGCCATTTTTATTCCTTGCAAGAAAACGTTAAAAGCTCATGATGCTGCACGGTTATTCTTGAAAGAAGTGTTTAAGAATCATGGATTGCCGGAAGTAATAATTTCTGACAGAGATTCTAAGTTTTGCAGCAAGTTTTGGAAAGCTTTGTTCACAAATTTAGGTACAAGAATGCATTTTTCTACAGCTTTCCATCCTCAAACGGATGGGCAGACAGAGGTCACTCATAGAAGTCTCTTGAGTATGTTACGCAGCTTTGTACATGAGCGTGTTTCTCGATTGGGAGCTTATTTGCCGCTGGTGCAGCTTTGCTTATAACATGGCCACTCACTCACCACGTGTTTAGCACCTTTTATGTTTTGCAGGAACGCTTACCTCCCAAATTCCGCTATCACAAAGGGTCTGAAGGTGTAATGGAGGCGGATCGGGTTGCTAAGGATATGAACGCAGTGTTGGAATCTGCTAAGGCAGCCCTCAGTGTTGCACATGACAGGTACACACGTCAAGCGCACAAGAAGCGCAGACAGGTTTTGTATCAGGTGGACGATTGGGTACTCATTAAGATCACTAAGGAAAGACGTGCTCCTTCCGAACGGAAAAAGCACAAGCTTCTTACCAGGTTCTATGGGCCTTTCAGAATTTCTGAGAAGATTAATGATAATGTCTACAGGTTAGAGCTGCCAGGTACTTGGAAGATGCACAATTCTTTCAATGTGGAATATCTAAGGCCATCCAAAGGGGTTAATCCCCAATTGATACCGCAACAGCCAGAACCAGTGTTGGTGGATGATAATCCGGTGTATCAACCTGAGATGATCTTGAGGCATAAAGGCCGTGGCAGAAATCGCAGGTATTTGGTGAAATATAAAGAAGTGCCACACACTGAAGCAGAATGGAAAGCGGAAAATTATTTTGAACATTACTTACCTTTTGGAAGCGTACAGGGAAGTGTACTTGCGCAATGAATGTAACAGGCCTATTTTGTTTCAGGGGGGTTCTTCTACTTTGCCAACTGAGGACAGTTGATTTCTTACCCCGGCAGGCTGTTACGAATACATTCTAATAGTTAGAATGTTAGAAAATCCAGACTTTTATAAACAACCATGGCACTAGAATTAGCTACTCTACTGTCATGCCAATCATAGTACCATAAATATAGAATTAGCTACTCTATTATTGGTCAACTATGTTTGGAGGAGTTCAGAGAATAGATGATGCTAATCTTAGTCTGGTCTATTAAAGGAGCCAGAGCTAATAATAGTTGTACGGATGAAAATAGATCCTGCAGTTTAAAAAGACATATGTGGGAGAACAAGGAGGATGGTTGGTGGTGTTATGAGAGTGTGCTCAAGAGATTAGCATCAAGAAGTTCGTGGGAGGAACTAGCGGCGAGTTTGAAGACTCTCGCAACATTCTCGTTGGAAGTGCTAGTTCCGTGGCTCCAAGGCGGTTTGACTATATCTCATACCCCGTTGTATTTACTTTTCTTTAATAAAGATCTCTCTCGTGATTGTGTCCCCAATTCCCTCTCCACTATTTGCTTTTTAGCCTAAACTGTAAATAGCACTATTAAGCATTAGAATTGGCCATTTTCAAAGGCTTGTCAATGATTACATCCCCGAGCATAGATCCTCGCCACTTTGTAGGAAAAAAATCCCATAGTTGACATTTATTTGTAGAACATTGTCACGCCTCGCACATCTTCACAAAATAATCATGCTTGCCTACGCTTTTATTGTGTTGTATAATTATCCTATACTTAAGCGCCACTCCACAACAAGAGCTCTGAGTCTTCGACATGGCGAAAGCAAATCTCCAGAGTCGCTGTCAAGGTACGCGCCACCTAAGGTTTTTTCGCTAGCTTTCTTCCGCTTATGCATCTGTGTTTTTGCTCTAGCCTTTTGGGTTGCCTTTTTTCGATTCCGACCGATCATGGTCAGAAATCGATATTATATAGTCATTAGAAGGTATAATGTAGTGAAACTTTGATCATCACAGTGGAGGTGGTGGTTCCTCCTCGATGTGTCACGCTTGAATGTACATTAAAATGAAGTTGTGGATATGCTAGCAAAATGTGCTATGTGGCATTATCGCTTCAAATCATGGAGGTCATGGAGGACTCCAAGCAGCTTTGATTATGCCCCAAAGAACCATCTCAGCCTTTGAGGAAGTAAGCCTTTTGATGTGATTATGCCTTTTGAATGTCAAGTGAGTTTGGAACTATGATTGCATAGGTAGTTCTTCAATAAGGCTAACAAAATAAATGTATTTACATTGATATGGCAATTTTAGTCTTATATTTTCGCTTACATTGCATGGCGTGCCTTTTGATTAATCAATCGAGCGCATCAATTTTGGTGTCCATGGGCTAATTAAAATATGACTCAAGTGTTTTAGAATGTTCGGATATCTCCCTTTTTCCTGGGGGAAGAGCATGTATAGATGGGACATGATATTGCTTCTTCGTTAAGTCCATTGGGTCTGCTAACTCAAGTTTCTCATGTGCGATCCGGTGGTACGCTTGTCGCTGTCTTAGTAGCATGCACGAGTTAGAAGGTTGGCAGAGGGCAAATAATGCAAAGGTCAAAATGGGAGAAGCTATGCTTAATAATGTTGCAATGGAGATTGCAGATTGGAGCGATATTGTTAAGCTTTGTTCAATAGGTCGTGACCGTATCTTTTTTCAAGATATAAGAGTGTACCTTGATACCTGATGTTTTGGATAGCGCAAACAAGTTATGATCCTTTGAGACAAAAAGTTAATTGCTCTTGTTAATATAATGGAACCTAAGCAAAGATCTTACGTAAGCTTGTCCTCGCTATACGTAAGAAAGTCTACATAAAAAGCTAGAAAATCTTGGGATAGGACGTCCTTCTATGCAATCTTGCATCCTAAATTTATTTAACATCTTTCTCGATATACTCGCTCCCGTGGTCGTGCATACCTCCCCTTGCCGACTCCTTCCTGACTTCCATCCCTAGCAATTTTTTAGTTCTCCGACATCCGCCATTTGAAGCCGCCTTTTAATAGCATTTTGCATTTGGCTATCCATTCTCATCATTGCTTGCAATGACGCAGCCATTATCATACATACAATGCCATAATCGCATTTGTCTCCTTTCTTTCCACATGTATAGATTGCCTTCTACCAAATTTTTTATAAAGCCAACAGATATCAAGAACTTGTTCATACACAAGTACCACGCTTTGTCAGTCAGGAATCCATAAATGGCCTTTTTTAGCCCGCAAAACCATATTAGTGCCTTTCTATACCCTTCCGTGCTCCATGTATATTTCCTCTTCCAAGTCGCCATTTAGAATGCAAATTGACGCCCATGTGTTCTATGTCCATGTTTCTCCGAAATCAAGTGCCAAAGAAGATCCTTACACTTGTGAGCTTTACAATAGGTGAAAAGGTGTCTTTGTAATCGATTCCAGCCTTCCCGTGTGTAACCCTTTGCAACTAGCCGAGCCTTGTACCTTTCCACCCACCCATCAAAGATTTCTTTTGATCTTAAACAACCATTTGCTTCCCACTACA